>JAMJFZ010000597.1:28210000-28445000 GCA_026225945.1 Cricetomys ansorgei
TCCCTTTCCTAACTATCCGAATCTGTTCTTATTATGACATTGAGGTGAAGTATATTTGCACCGAAGCACCTCTCTCAGCTCCTGCTTTTAAAGGCTGGCTGTGGCACAAAGAAGGTAGACAAAAAGTTATCAGTGGGTAGCAAGAGTTGGGGAGGGGGCAGAGGAAATGTGTAGAGGAATGGAAGTATAATTTAAAAATGTCTTGCACACCAGCAAGTCCTGACTAGGAGGCAGCCAGTGATGGGATAAGAATGAGGATGCAGACTTAAGAGGGTTGTGAGGGCAAGACTTAACTAGGGCTTAACTAGGGATGGGCCCCCAGTGACCCTTGTAAGTCCAGCTGCAGAACCAAGGGAGGCCATATGCCTGCGGAAAGACAGAGGGCAAGAGGTGTGGGAAAGTGTGTGTGTGTGTGTGTGTGTGTGTGTGTGTGAGAGAGAGAAAGAGAGAGAGGGAGAGAGAGAGAGATCTAAGGCTCTCGTTCTCTCCTGGGAGTAGCCAGGAGGAAGATGAGGGACAGAGAAAAGGGGTGGGTCCAGAATCGAGCTCGAACACCTGTTCTTGTTAATAAACCGTGGCCTGTGGTTTCATGGGCATCTGGGCTATCAGAGCTAGGGAACCCTTTCTGCTGGAGAGCCACAGCGAGGAGCAGAAAGGATGGCCTGGTGAGTCCCCTCTATTGATAAGATTGAAGAGAGGGTGCCTGATGTTTGGCAAGTAGCTAAGAGAAAGCAGGGGAAACCTGGGGTCTCAGTTATACACTTGCTCAGGGATTTCCAGGGACAGCTGCCTGAGAGGAGCAGGAGAGCTCCTGGTCCTCCCACGAGGTCGATGTAGCTGGTTCAGCAGCCTGAGCAGAGGCACAGTGGACCCCCTGGGAGGTTGGGGCCACTTCCAGCCTGTCCCAGTGTGCTGAGTCCCAAGTAGACAACTTTAATTCTTCTCTCTTTGTTGTGATTCAAGTCACATGACACAGGACTTGGTCTGCAGTTGTAGAATCAGGGCAGGCAGGTAACCTAGCATGCCAGAGATGGTAGGTATGCAGGTCAGGAGAGGGGTGCTGAGCATCCCCAGAGTGGGAGTATAACAGAAAAGGTGGTTTAGGGGGGAATTTGATGACACCTGTCAATATTTTAAAAATGCATATTTATTACAAAGAATTTATTTTATGGAGCTCTTTAGCAAGGGAAATTTAAAACAATGTTCACTACTGGAAGGACTACTAGAAAGAGATAAATTAAAATACAAAAGCTAAAAGATTGATAGGGGACTGTTTAAAGTGAAATATAACACATACATAAAACAGAATATGAACAGACTTTCTGGGAAAAAAAAATTCCAGTCTCCCCAGGATGATCTGGAATGATCCCACAGTATTTTACTAAGGAAAAGCAAGCTCAAAGGAACACGTTTAATTTCATTTGTGGAAAAGTAAAGAATTTGCTTGCAGCTATAAAATCATCTGTAGATCGTGGTAGCCTCTGGGAAACGAAAGAAGGTAGGGAGTGGGAACAGATCGTGCTTGTTCACTGTAGTTTTGGGTCTTCATATTAAAAAAAAAAACAAACTGTAATTAAAATGAGCTCTGTGACATTGTGTGGTTTGTCTTCAAGCCTCAGAAGTGGAGAAGTGACCCATTTCTTGGGTTCCTGGCATTCTTGTTTTAGAAATTTGTATCTGCCTAAGTTCAGTTACACTACATGAAAGAGGAGTTTGGGGTGACGGAGGAACCTGGAGTCAGCCTCAAGTTCTCCATCTAAACTTCTTGCCTTCTGCTCAGCCAGTCAGCAGGCGCAGCACCGCCTCTCTGTGTAGGAAGCCAGGAAAACACAGGAGAGAGGAAGTATGGGCAGGCAGGTCCACCATGCAGCCCTCCCTGTACTTGCATTCACTCCCTCCCTTGGCTATCTCTTGGCTTCTCCAGCTTCTACCCCTTGGGTTTCCCTGAAAGCCACACACAGTTTCTAACAGCTGTTGGTCTTCAGCCTCTTCTGTTGCCTTTTCTACCATCCTTGTGCACAGGGTTCTTTGGGATCTGCCCCCAGCCTGCCTCCTACACCCTTTCCTCTGCTGTGCTTACCTGGCCCGGAGGCTTTGAGCATCAACTATGAATGATATCCCTTCCCCCTTATTTCCCCCATTCTCCTTGCCCTCTTCTTCCCTTTCTTTTACTTCCTTCTTCCCTTCTGCTTCCTTTCCTATTCCTTACTCCCTCGTTACTCTTCCCCTTTCTCTCCTATTTCCCTTCTCTTCTTTTATCTCTACCCCAAGTTTAATGCCCAACACACATTTAGATCAGCTTTCTCTCTTTAGTCTTTTTCCATTCCACAGACTCCTGAAACTTCACATTAAGACAGAGCTAGGGGGCTGATGAGACGACTCAGTGGAGAAAGGCACCTGCCACCAACCCTGATGACACAAAGACAGGAAGCCTGACTTAGTGAATGTCACACAAAATAATGCATAAATGGGGTAACTTACCAGAAACAAAAAAAAGCATTGTTGAATGATTACGGGGCCAATTCTCAAATACGACACAACTCCCCTAAAATGCATATACCCAACAAGAAAGGAAACTGAGGTATTTTCAGAGATACATATGTCCTTGATGACAGCTGGGACATTAGCACTCCATGCCAGTAATCAATAGCCTGAGAAGACAGAGAATCAGTAAGAGCAGAGGCGCAGAGGAGCCATCAATCAACCTGACCAAATTAACGCACAACACAACTCACCCACCAAGAGCCAACACACACTCACCCCAAGGACACAGAAACATTCACCAAGAGGACTTTCTGTGTGTCATAAACAAACACTAAAAAATCAGAAAGAATTGATAAAAGACAAAAATATATTCATCTAGCCAAAAATAATATTATAAATTAATGACAGGAAAATATTTGGAAGATGCTCAAATGCTTGGAAATTAGACAAGTTTCTCAAACTCCATGGCTCAATGAGGGCATCTCTGAGATAATTTTAAAGTAATTTGAATTGAATAAAAATTAAAATAGAACTTATGAGACTATGGGATACAGGTAAACAGAAGTCACAAGGAGGTAAGTAGTACTGACTACAATAAAGTAGAAAAAACCTCAAATTTATAATACATTTTGTTTTGCATGTGTGTACATGTATGGTGTGAATGTACATGTATATCCATGTTCATGCTTACGTGTGTGTGTGTGTGTGTGTGTGTGTGTGTGTGTGTGTGTGAAGCCCAATGTTGACATGTAATGTCTTCCTGGATCACACTTTGTTTTCTTTACTGACACAAGCTCTCTTGCCGCAGCCAGAGCTCTCTAATTCTAGCTAGTTTAGCTAGCCTTCTCAGCCTGGGTCTCCCCTGTTCCTGCCTCCTGAGTATACCACAATGGCCCTGTTCTTATGTGGGTACTGGGGATTTGAACGCAAGGTCTCATGATAGTGTAGCCAGTGGTTTACCCACTGAGCCATCCTCTCCAGCTCGGCAATAATGATTTTAATAATAATCAGTAATTGAATTTTCTACCTTATAAATTTAGAAAGAAACAAACCTAAGTCACAGCGAGCAAAAGGAAGAGAAAGACTATGATAAAAGGGGGCTGAGCGTTTTCTGAAATGGATCCATTTCTTGACTACACTGCTACCCTAGGAGAGAAAGGTTCATGATATTGCTGGGCAGACAGCAGGCTTTGGATACACTTTAAGCGCCTTTGATGTATAAAAAAAGCAAACAAACACTCCTGGAAAAACCATATTTTGAGTATTTTTATCTTGCCTTTAAAAATGCACCAAGACAAATTAAAAAGAAAATTAGATATATAGAACTAAATACGTAGTAACCATAATACTCAGATACAGTCTTATGAGGAATATCAAAGGCAGTAAATCTAAAAAACCTTAAGGCCTTTGATGCATATATTAGGAAAAATGAAGGATTCAATACCAAGGAATAAAGCCCTTATTTAGTGGTCATAGAAAAAAGAATAGCAGAATTAATGGAGATTAAGAAAGACTGTGAAGACAAGATTAATATTAGGAGTGAATGGAGGACAGGTTTAGATACTGTAGAGATTAAATAAATGATTAAAAGAATCATATTAAACCTTCATGTAAAAGATGGAACATCAGAAAAACTGGATAAAATCCCAGAAAAATAAAACCTATCAAAATACAAAAAGAGAAAAACAAACAAACAAGCAAACAACCCATTGCTTTAGTCGCGAGGTGAATTCGGATTCCCCTGAAGGAAAACATCAACCCAGATCCACCTATGAGAACAATTTTCTAAAGGCAAGGGAGAAAGAAATTCAACCCAAGCTTCAAAGAACACTCAGACAGAGTCCACATCGGCTTCAAAGAATAGACACAAACCGCGAGCGTTCCTCAATGTCTCCTCTGGGGTTGATGATGTCATGGCCCTGAAGGTAGAAGAACATGGAATGGAAGGAAAGATCTTGCCCACATCTCCCTTATGAACACATGAAACAAAACTTAAAAACATCAGCGAAGAGGATTCAGAAATATACTAAAGCTATATCTTATGTTAAATAGCCTTTGTTTGTGCTAGGAAAGCTGTTCTGTTTTGAGAAGTAGAAACCAACTGTGGTTACCTCAAACTTACAGATGTTTAATGAAGGGTTGATCCCTCAAAAAGATGATAAAAATCAGCTTTAACATTAATAAATTATTTGCGACAACTAGATATAGAAAACATTCGTTAGAGGCGTAAAATATTACAGTATATATTTTATTATTTCATAAAGAATATTCAAAAATGTCCTTAGACTCATGCAAAAGGAGAAAGAGATGCTGTTTAAAAAGTTGTGGACATTATTTTGTAAGCACCAGCCATTGTGCTTGGCAAGAGAGAGAGAGAGAGAGAGAGAGAGAGAGAGAGAGAGAGAGAGAGCGAGAGAGCAGCATTGTCAAGAAAGGAGCAGTACTGGATTTACTTTCCAACACAATTGCCTAAGTAGAGAATCAAAACCAAAATATAAGTATGTAACCAAAACAATCACATAAAAAATATAGGTTCTTAAATGTATATATTTAGTACCAAATTTCACAGAGTATCCTTTTTTGAAATACCGATAAACCTTAAACCAGGACATTAAAAGCTGTAAGTACATCAAAGCAAGCATTTGGATAGGAAGACTCAGCAGGGTAAATAAATATGTAGATATTCGTAGTTGATTTCTAACTTCATTGGGATTTTCTTAAAAGCTACGAGTTTGCTTTATGGCAAAAGTTGATGATTTTGTCACTTCTCAGGTATTGCTTGGATTCTGATAAGGTGTGACATCAAAAAGTTAGACTGAACAGATCATATCAAAATAACATCTGTATATTAAAATAATCATAATCATCATTTAAGTAAAGCTTTGTATAATTACCTTATTTTATGACTAAATCATGACCCTCCCTGAAAATTCCCATTATTACGTAATTTGTATAAGGATTTTTACCATGACCCACGCATTATATAACTGATGCTATTTCTGAAGAACATGGTGGTGTTTGTACCTGGCCCTAATGATGCCCGTCTCATGAGAAAATGTTATAATTCGGGCTGTTTTGTTGAGGGTCTAGACGAACAGTGTGAAATATCCTATGCAGCGATATGGAGATCCTGAGACTGACACCCCGAAATGCATTGCTTGACTTATGACAGGGTGGCCACTGTAGATCACTGGGGAAAGGAGGGATCACTTAATACAACAACTATGAGGCAATTGTTGTTTTTATGCAAAATGACGAAACTTGATTCCTGCCTCCCTATCTCAGGAGCAGCTCAGAAAATCAACTCCAGGTGGTTTACAGACAGAGTGACCTGCTGTGTCTCCCACAAACTGCTGACCTGTGCCTTTCACTTTCAGGACCAAAGGGTAGATAAGACCTTTTGTAAAGCACAAAATCTACCCACCACAAAGGAAGAGGTGGATAGGATTTTCCCATTTGCATTAGGGGCATGAAAGAATAGGGGCAGACTGGAAAAGGCCAGGCCACGATATAAGGAAAGAGTCCAACGGACAGAACTAAGTGGAAAGAGTCATATCTGGAGAACAGAAGAATTCCTGCCTGTCAAGAAGAAAACTGTGCAGAAATCATTATAAAGACATGTTTTCCTGAAAAGGAAACATGAGCAGTAAGAACATATACAAAATAATCCGCGACCACATCAGAAGTCAGAGAAATTCGGGTGCGAAATTCCTCAGTGAGATAATGTTTTCTGTTTACTACTTGGACAAACATTGGGAAGTTTTATGGTGCTCGATGTTTGAGGTTACAATTGACAGGGCCTTCTCTCTATGCAGGGTCTTGTGTAATTAGAAACAAGCACTCTGCAAAATGACTTGGTGCTGTTTTATAAACATGAACACTTGATTAAATAGTTTCACTCTTACTAATTAGCAGACCCCTTTGCATATATGTGCCAGAAGACAAATACATGAGTGTTCACAGAAATATCGACCATGAAAGGGAAACCAGAAAGCAACCTAAATTTATCAACCAGAAAATGAATACAAACCCTTTTAAATAATAGTATTTAAATGGATGGTTATAAGCAATGGGAAGGCAGCTGTATAGAATCATCAGATGAATTATAGAAATATAATGTAAAAACTCCTGCAATGGCATATAGGATTTAGTGCTATGGTTATCAAGCTAAGGAACAAGTAGAATTGAACAGTAGCGCGCGCGCGCACACACACACACACACACACACACACACACACACACACACACACTATGACAGATATAAAGCCTAAGAGTATTAGGTGTAATTTCAGGGGTGAGGGCATGGGTTAGAGGAGGAATATTGTAGGTCAAAGCCTTTGGTTTGATTTGGGTATGGGTTTTTATTCTGATTCTTATTCACAAATATTCTCTTGAGTGCTACATGCTTTAATTACAAAGGAACACTTGCCATATAGTCCTAGCTGACTATTGAGAACGTACCTCACAGGGGTTGGAGAGGTGGCTCAGCTGTTAAGAGAACACATTTCAAGTTCAGTTCCCAGCACCCATGTCAAGTGGCTTACAACTGTCTGTAATTCCAGCTTCAGGGAGATCCAGCCCCTTTGCCCTCCGCTCACACGCACACACACGTAATTAAGAGTAATAAAAATAAAATCTTAAAAAGTCTATTGAGTACAAGAGTTTTCTGTCTACCTCAGTGAAGAAATGACTCATCTTGTTTCCCAAGGTACTCCTTAAAGCCACTCAGACCAGTTGTTCAGGAAAACAATGTCAACAATGAGTGAAGTCGGTATTGGGCAAGCATCACTCCCCACTAGTGAGGACAGCTTACCAGGGAGACCTGTGGCAGATTTCTTCCCAGCTCCTTTCCAACACATGAGTCTGACAAATGTCTTTGCATCTTCCTTTCCCAGAGGCTCCCCGCAGGGTGTGCTGTCCACCAGTCACTAGTGGCTGGCCATGGGTCCCAAATGCTCTCAGGTCCATCACATGGTCACAAACACAGGGGCTCCTTCAGTCACCGATCATCAAAAGCCACCTCCTGTTTATTGCTTGTTCTATGCCTGTATTGGCCATAAAACCTATCTGTAGCATGGATTCTTTGCTGTTTGTTTAAAGCTTTGTGTAATCAGTTTAAGACTCATTCACAGAAAAAAAAAACTTCAAGTCTATTACTATTTAATTTATAAAAATATATTTACTGTATTTTATCAGGGCAATTAAGATCCATCTGTAAGGCCAAGTAAACAAGAATGAGTTGACACGCTCACTGAGGGTTTCTGACCCTCAGACCTTATCATGCAGCCTGGATCTTTGCAAAGTGGCTGAAGGTCAGTCCTGAGCTGATCTGAAGATTCGCCAGCTGTTGGATCAGAACAAGAGCACAGTAGTGAGGCCAGTGGTGGTAGGGGTGGCTGTCGCTTCAGCATTCAGAGTTGGAGAGCTGGCAGAGAGTTGATTATCAGGGGAAGACAGGTGGGAACCTGGCTCACAGCCAGGGCCTTTTGTCTTTTGCCTGTGTCCTCATATGGTAGAAGGGTGAGGTGTCACTCCAACCTCTTTTGGGGTATGAATTCCTCAGTGCAGGCTTTGACCTCCTGGCCTGATCAATTCTCCAAAGACTGTTCTAGATGTCATCCCATTAAAGGTTAGAATGTCAACATGGCTTTAGGGGAAGACAAACACTGAGGTCATAACAACAGGTGTTGGATCTGTGGGTCATGGATCTGATATTACTTAATGGGAAATGAACAGGCAACTTTAAATCTACCCATAGGTGTCAGAATGAACCTAGAGAGATTAATGGTAATCTTTAATTAAGGAGGCTCGTGTAGTCATTTCACATTACAAAGTCACCAAAATAAAACCAGTGGAAAGGTCACACTCAAGTCCCCTTTTCTGGCATTGTAGGTCACTGTGGTGGGTGCTGGACTACAGCCCAGATTAGCCCATGGTGCACGGCCCTTCGAAGGGCAAGGCTCTGAGCTTCCTTCAGCCTGTACTGCCATACAGGTAGCGAGGGATATTTCTTTGCATTCTGTATGAGAGACCAGGTACATGATATGTAAAATCTGGAGATCAGAGGAGTAGGAAGAAGGTGGGCGACAGTTCCCTAAACCCTAGGAAACTCAGGTGCTTCCGGAGGGAGGCAAAGTGAGGACAAGTTGTAACACAATCAGTAAAGGCTTTGGCGGTGTTTTATATAATGAAACCACAGTGAACAGAAAATCCCTATTCTCAAGTAATTTATACGAGGTGTTTTTAAGTCACCAGGGGGTCAATTCAATTTAGAATTTACACATGGATTCGTGGACTTAGCAACTTGAATATGACTTTCTATGCCTCCTGTTCTCTCCAGCTTACCTGGCTTTCCCGGGAACATGCAACCTCAGGGCTTATGGGAGGCTGTGGGCTGCCCGGAGGGTGGTAGGATGCCTTTCTATTCGCAAAAAGAGTTTAGATTTTCTGCTAGTAGAACGAGAGTTAGAGAAATCTGGAAAGAGGCTGGCCTATAGTGAATGGTCCTGGGAGATGAACCTCTCCATTTACTGCACATGGATGACCAGGATGCTTGAGGGCAGCTGGGCTGCCTCTGCGCCTGGTTCTGGAAAGGAGGCGGAGATACAGAGACAGGAGGCTCCTCCTGCTTCTGTTATGGAAGGATAGGCATGAGATACTTATTCCTGGCTTGGCGGCTCACAAGGATTGAGGAGATCCGCTTCAGCCCTTAGGCTGTGTGGCCCCAATATGCTAGCAGTGGCATGAGCCTAGCTGAGACAGAAAGGGTGAATGACAGCCCACCAAGACTGTGAGGGCGTGGCCTAAAACGCTAGAGAGCTGCGGCATGGTCTCTTCCTGGGCCTGAGGGCCTGAGGGCCTCCATCTCCCTTTGTGATTTTCCTTTCTGTGTCTCACGGTACTCTCAGTGTCCAGGTGCTGTGACTCTCCTCAGAACTGCCCACCAGGCCCTTCCATCCCTGCTTTAAGTGAGGTGTGTTCAACCTTGACCTGGGGCTCAATCCTCCCTCAGCGTTCTTAAAGAGGGCCCTTGCTGACCTGGTCCCCCACTCCACAAGAATTGAGGCTCTGGTGGAATTCTCAGACATTGGAAGGCTGGAGATGTGAGGCCTGAGGGAAGACAGACCACACACATACCAAGGACACTGGCATGTCTGGCCCGGCGCTGAAGGGTACTAAAGGTGAAAAGTGAACTTAAAAGGACGACACAGCAATCCTAAATGCAAATTTACCCATGAAATGTGCTCTAAACTATGCCATCTGAGAGTGTCTAGAAATAAAATGGGGATAAGACAGTGGTGCTTTGGAAACACCCACTGTTGAAGTGATGGGCAGAATTTTAGACCAAAGTACCAGAGACAGAAACTGTGTAAACTGTAAACCACCTCTGCTGACTATGTGTGCAGAAATCCCCACCACCAGCAGCAGAAGACACACTCTGAAACACCCCTCCCCAGCTGCAGAAGGGACACCCCCCCACACACAAAGACGTACACTCTGCCCCCACCCAGCTGCAGGAGGCACACTCTCTGTTCCTCTAGCTTCAGGAGGCACACTCTCTGCCCCCCTCCCAGCTGCAGAAAGTACACTCCTGCTATCCCCAGCTGCAGGCTGCCCCCTTCCAGCCATAGCAGGTAGCAGGCACACTTCCTGCCCCCCACAGCTGCAGGAGGCACATTCCCTGCTCTGCCAGCTGCAGGAGGCACACTCTCTGCACCACCACCCCCAGTTGCAGAAGGCACAATCTCTGCTCCCCTCCCCGCTAGCTGCAGAAGGCATATTTTTAGTACTCATTTAGCAAAACAGACCATATTCTGGGCTGTCAGACCAACTCAACAGTGAATTCTTTTCTGTTGTTCATTTTTGTTTGTTTGAGGTATGATTGTATTTTGTAGTCCAGGCTATCCTGGAATTTACTATGTAGCTCAGTCTGTCTTTGAAGTTATAACAATTCTTCTGCCTCAGCTTCCTGAGTGCTAGGGTTATAAACGTGAGCCACCATGATCAGGTTCATTTCTAAGCACTCTTCCTATGGTGAGTATTCTTTGACCACTGAGTGGTTTTGTTAAAAGTAAATAAAAAAATGATGAAACTTTCAATATATAGAAGTTTTTATAACATGATTTATTGAGCCATGAGGCCAAGAAATTAAGATGGAAAGTAGAAAATGTAAGTATCTACATACACATTCGCACATACATGTATACACACATTCACGTGGTTACCTCTGATACATGCCCAGCTGAAATGAGTGCTTTTATTCAGCAAGAGACATATACAAGAAGATTCAGAGAATCTTATTTATTAGACCCCTAAACTGGGTAGTTAAGCTTTGTGTGTGTGTGTGTGTGTGTGTGTGTGTGTGTTTGTGTGTGTGTATGTGTTAGTCTGTGTGTCTGTGTTTTCATGGCAGTACTGTATGGAAGGCAGAGGACATATTCTGGAAAATTAACTCAGCTCATCGGGCTCTGTAGGAAGTATTTTTACCTGCCCCACTATCTCACAGCCCCTAGAATGAATGGTTAAGATTGTCTGTCCTTAGAGGTGAACCGCATGTACCTGAGTCTCACAGACATGGAGTCACCGTGGCCTATCGTTCCTTCCATTTGAACTTCAGGGATGGGTTGACTTAATCTGCGAGGATAGAAATTAGGATGGTGTTTACCTATCAAGGTGAACTAGGAGAGACATGTCAGAATCTTCTGGAATGCTGAAGATACTCTTTAGATTGGTGTGCGTGATAGTTCCTTGACTGTTTACAAATGGAGACAATCTCTGGGCTCCATAACATACATTTTCGCTGAATCCTCTGAAAACTCACAAAGGAGAGAAAGGATAAAATAAGGAAATGATAGTCCAGAGAAATAATACACAAGAACCAGGACTCTGTCAAATAATGGACACCGTTGGGTGCCCTGCTGTAAAGCTGTGATCACGGGTTCATCTCAAGTGTGTCTGTGGGGACAGAAAAAGAAATCTTGTAAGGTAATCTTACAGAAAGATGGAGATGAGCTTCTCACAGTAGAGAAGGAACATGTGTAAGTGTTTCAGAGAGTGTCCATACTTAGCACTAAGTGATCCATACTTAGTAAATACTTAGTCCATACCTAGTAAGCACTGTGTAATCCATCCTTAGTAAGCGCTGTGCAGTAGTCAACCAACTGAGTCAATTAGATTGCTATTTGTGACTAATTACTATATGAAGATAACGTTTCTAGTTTTGTTGTAAGCAAGTGCGTTAGTTTAGAAACAGGGCAGCTTCACCTCCTCGTACTTATGAAATAAAATTAGGTGGCTTGTATCTTTCCATTTTATAAACTAAAAAGCCAAAATAAGCTCCCATGAAGAAAACGCGGAGACTAAGGTACTTTAAAGTATTAAAGGGTGACGTCTGATACAAGACACTGAAGTCTGAAAAGGATTCATTTCACTAATGGAGTTCTGCAAATACTTTGTAATGAAACTTACATTTCATTAAAAAAAATTCATTTCATTACAAAAAGTACATTTCATTAAAAATAGTTAACAAGCTGTAGGTTTCGTGAAAAAAAATTGCAGTGTACGGTGACTAGCTGAGCATTTATTATATGACGAATGTACCTCATATTTATAAGGAGCTCATAGAGTTTGACAAGTAAGCGGTGAACAATGATGCGGAAGTCAGGGCGGAAATGGTTCAAGCATGCTATGACAGTCTGACCTCATAATTGTCTGACTGGTAGAAACAACTAGCTGCCCATTGCTGGTGGAAAAAATGGAGAAGATTAAGAAGAAAAGGCTTCCTTTTAGTAGGGCTTTTGAAGTACATATTTTAAAGTTAGAAATGAGCATTCCCTTCAAGTCAACAGCTCAGGATTTTTGGGAGACATGTGTTATGCTACCTCTGGACTCCCCTCCTTCCCCCACCTTAGTAACTGGGACCCCCGCTGCTCTGAGTGATTTTCCCCCACTGAGACCAGTTGTTGGATAAAGAGGAAAATCATAAAAACAAACAAAAGAATAGCAAGAGAACTGGCAACAGAAACAGATGGTTTCATGGATTTAGTTCTTTAATATTTATTTTAAAATTAAAGCAGCGTATATTCTTTGCAAGTAATTCTAACAACATGAAGCTGAATAAATAAAGAATTAAAGGCCTTTAGCCCAACAACCCACAACCTACTCATAACAACCAATAAAAAGGAGAGGAGGCACAGACTTCCAGGATTGTACATCTCATGCACATAATATGTTGCAAATCTATGAGTATGTCTACATGTACGAAGCGTATCACACATTGTAATGAAAAACCAAGTGATGCACTTGGAGAAATGGCCCAGTGGTTACAAGTACTGGCTGCTCATATGGAGGACCCAGGTTCAGTTTCCAGCACCCAAATGGCTGTTCATAACCATCTGTAACTCCAGTTCCATGAGATCTGATGCCCTCTTCTGATCTCTTTGGGCACTGCACACGCGTGTTGCATGTACACATGTGCAGGCACACACCCATATATATATATATAAAAAAAATCTTAAAAAGTGATTAAAACACAAATCTTTCTGCAACTTTGTATTTCAAAAACTTTAGCAAACAAGGGCAGCTCTTAGGGCCAGCACCTAGAGAACTGTTTCATACTATCAAGAGGTGCCTCGTGATGTGACATTTTCCTGACTGTATCCAGGTGAGGAGGAAGCTAACATTTAGGTTCATGGAGCTTTTGTGCATCTTTTACCTGACTGCATGGTGTCTTAGTGCATCGACAGGAATGGCCTCGTGCTTATATTTCTGTGAGACAAGGATTTTTAAACATGCTTCTCACACACACTCATTCATGAATGTGCCTTCCCCATCGCAGGCACAGATTATGCATGCCATCTAATGTTTTAAGAACCACCGCTTCCTTGACTCTTCCTACTCCAGCTCACATATTTCCAGGTAAGAGGCAAAGGCCAGTGGCTCAAATTCCATTTCTCCATTCACTTTATCTGCAAGGTGGGAGCAAGAACTTGCTGTGAAATGACTACAGGATTGGGTAACTAATAGGTAAGGGATAGCTCTGGTAAACTCAACCTGCACAGTGTTGATACTTAGTGCAAAGGACTGGGTGTAGCTGAGTTGTAAGCTCCCAAAACACCTGCTAGTAAGAGGTAAATCCCAGGTGCTATGGTGGGAGCCATGAGGTCTGTAAAGGGAAGCTTTTCTAAGCAGTGAAATACAGACTCAGAGTCTTTTTTTTTTCCTCAGTGAGATGGGGTATATATCATACTCTGAGTTTACTTTATTTTTAACTCAATATTATATATGAATTATATATATTCAATATATATTGATATAAATCAATGAATTATATCAGAGGTCTGTTTTTCAGTTGAAGAGAATTAATAGTCTTTGTTTTTTGAGGCAGCATCTCACTCTACTGGGCAGGCCACCTTGGAACTCACTTCATAGACCAGGCTGGCCTTGAACTAGTGGTGATCCTCCTGTCTCAGCCTTCAGAGCACTGAAATTACAGCAGTTAGCCATCATGCCCGACTCATACATTTTTGTTAACTTTTCTCCTCTCATTAATACACATCAATACCCTCCCTCCATTCTTCCCTGCTTCCCGCATCTACTCTCTCCCCTAGATCGACTCCTCTATCTTCCCACTCCCACCCCTGTCTCTCCCCAAGAAAGACCAGTCTTCTTAGGGTTACTGCGCAAACATGGCACAACAAGATGGAACAGGCTCAGGCATAATTCCCTACTTCAAGATTGGACTAGGCAACCCAATAGGAGGAGAAGGATCTCAAGGACAGACAAGAGATCCAGAGATACACCCCTGTACTCCAGTCTGTATGTCAGGATGACAGACCCGTATGAGTGATGCAAAAGTATCAGTTCAGGAAACCTCAAGACATGTTTGGGGGACCCAACAGGTTCCATGTCTGCCACTTCAGGCTCTGTAAACCCTAAGAGTGCTGGTCAGTTGACTCTGTGGGGCTTGTTCTCCTGGTGTCCTCTACTCCTTTGGTCCCAGCCATCCTTCCTTTACTTCTTCCATGGGATTCCCTGAGTTCTGCATTTTGTTTGGCCCTGGGCCTTTGCATATGCTCCCATCGGCTGCTGACCTGTTTTTCTGGTCACTGGCTAGTCATGACCTCGAGACTCAGGGTCTTAGAAGGAGCCTCTGCTCATCTCACCCTACCATTCCTACAGAAGCATGGTGGTCTATGCTGGTTGAGTACACACTACAGAAACACTTGTTGGGCTCTGCCAGCTCTCCATCTTACTTCAAGTCAGAATATTTCTTTTTAATTAGGTTTCTATTGCTGTGATAAAACACCATGACCAAAGGAAACTTAGAGACTAAAAGATTTATTTCCAATCGCAGCTTGAAGTCCATCATCCAGGGAAGTCAGGGAGGAACTCAAGACAGGAACCTGGAGGCAGGAACTGATGCAGAGGCTGTGGAGGAATGCTATTTACTGCCTTGTTCCTATAGCACCCATCCTATAGAACCATCAGCTCAAGAGCGGCACTGGCCATGGTGAACTGGGCCCTCCTACATTAATAATCAATAAAGAAAACATCCCACGGCTCAATCTTGTGGGGGCATTTTCTTAGTTAAGTTCCCGTCTTCCCAAACACCTCTAGCTTATGTCAAGTTGACATAAAATGATTATCATTTCCCTATGACACTCCACTGCATCTTCCCTGCTGATTGGAATTACTGCTACACCTCAAAATACAAGGTGCCCCAACTGCCCCTGGCTGACTCTACTGTGGATTCTGCTCCAAGGACAGGTGTCAGCACCATGTGCAGTTGCTCTGCTCTGCAGCCCCAGCTCTGCCTTCATAGTCAGCATTAACTGTGGGATGAAGGGGATGCTCCTCTAGAGGAGCCCTGGCCAGAGCCAAGCAAGGCAAGTGCTAAGAGCGTAGCCGTTCCTGCTTGGTGCTCCACCCTTATTCCAGAGTCTCCTCTTTGCTGACAATGCCGGGCCAGTAGCCACTGATGGCCTCATGGCTGCCGATTTCCCATCCAGAGTCCTGGGAACCTTCTTATCGAATCTCAGTGATCCTGGTAAAAGTTCAGCCGCCACTGACCAAAGACTGACATTCACAGAGACTGAAGTGCTGCACACAGCTTCATATGCTGTTGATGTTGTCCTTGAGAGGTCAAATATGTTGCCCACAGCCTCAAGTTCTCCCCACATCCCTGTCTGTGTAGGAAGCCTGGTTGCCTCTTACCATCTGTGTCTTTTTCTGCTCAGCTGCCCTGGTATTAAAGGGCAGTGACACTGCAAGATCCCCAGTGAATGTCAGGGTCAACTAAGGACACAGTGGTTGCCTATCACCTTGGAAGTCCCCTTGTAGACACCCCGGGGACCCTAAAGTGGAGGAGATCTCAGGGAAGCGGGAGTGCCGCCTGTTGGGACTGCCGCAGGCGTGTTTGCATTGTAACCAAATCACAGAGGTGCACCGGTAAAATGGCTGTTTTATTGCAGCCACTGGAGTGAACCTTTTCTTTTGGCACCTTGCAAACACCTCAGGTGCCACAGAAGTCCTGACAGAACGGCTGGGGCTTTTCAGTGCGAATGAATGGATGCTTTCACATAGGCCCGCTGCGCAGCACACTGGCAGACCTTCCCTGCCTGACCCTCCTTTATTCAAACTGGGCTACTTCCTAGCTTACTCCGAAGTCCTGTGGCCTTTCAATAGAGCTCTCACAAGTACTGGCTTTATGGAGGCTGGAGTGGACTGAGGTTTAAAACTGTTTGGTTGTTCTTGTGGAGACCTCGACAGACAAAGTCAAAGCAGCTTTTTAAAAGGGAAAAACATAACACAAATGTTCGACTAGACAGGTGTCCTTCACTTTGCAAGGAAACATCTGTGTGCCTTGTAGTACATGGACTGATGAACGCCAGGCAATTGTGTTTGTGACTCTGACTCGTGAGGCCAGGCACTTGGGGATTTTCCACGAATGGGTCTGGGTGATTTTTTACAACTGCAAAGTCTTCTTTGAAATTAATTACTCTAGGAATCTTTCAAGGCACAAAAAGGGAAAACCTCTCACCGCCCATCACTCAGCTTCAAAAATCATCCCTTTTCACAGGCCCTTGCCTTCTCACGTCACTCCAGCATGTGCCGAAAGAAAGCCCAGGCTCAGAGTATTCAGGATATGCTGGTTTTAAAAAGAGACCTTTAGCCTGGAAGTGGAGGCACACACCTTTAATCCCAGCACTCAGGAGGCAGAGGCAGGCGGATCTCTGTAAGTTAGAGGCCAGCCTGGTCTACAGAGTGAGTTCCAAGACAGCCAGAGTTACAACAGAGACACCTTGTCTCAAAAAAAAAAAAAAAAAAAAGAAAAAGAAAAAGAAAAGAAAAAAAGAGAAAGAGACCTTTAACTTTTATCCATCCATCATTCTATCTACCCACCTACCTATCTATCTCTATCTATCATCTATCCATCTTCTATCTAATCAGAATTTATACATAGAATCTCAACAACTGAGGCCCATGAAGTAGGCAAATCTCTTCTCAGGGAATGCTATACTTTGTGTGAGGTCCTGCTATCTCTGATTTGGTACCATTTCAATCAGAGATCCAATCCCAGGGTGTGTTCACCCTTCATAGGACAGTTGAGAGGCAGCATAAATAGTGTCCTCCTACTTGATTGCCATGAGCAGGCTTCCAGGCTGAGAGATCTCTCTCCCTTCTTTCTTATAGGATACCTCACTGTAGGTTGTGTAGGGCTCTGGGCTGTGTCAGAAGCATTGCCCCAAGTTCTGGTTTTATCTGTGTTTGGAGAGGTCAGGGGAAGGGTGTAGTAAAACACTGCCACTGGGGCAGCTCGGGAAGGAAGACATGGAGGAGGTATATTCATAAGTCCAAACTCTGCCAGACCTCCGCAGGGGGACCCACCATCATGGCCAGTGCCATACTCACAGTGGAACCCTGAGTGTCTGAGCTCAGGTGTATTTATTCTTTCAGAACTCCTCAGGTAGTGAGGATAGCACATATAGATCTTTGGCGATTAAACAATGCCCACAGAAATCCAACACTTGCAAACAATAGAAAACAATTATTTTATATATAACTAAAATTAAATTTCTGCAACAATTCCCCTTTTCTATATAAAAACATTCCATTACCTTTACAACACAATTTAATACTACACCAGCAAAATCATTTATAAGAGGACCAATTATGAGGCTTCTAATGCACATGACCAAATGAAACCAAACATCTACCAAGCTTTCTTTTTTGCCACCTTTGGATGGCACAAAAACATTGTCAATGTCCAATTATGTGGAATTTACTCATGATTTTCAGAGATCCTCCAAAGGACTTGGTCACTTCTCTGACTCTGCTCTCTGTAGCACACACAGTTTGTCCTCCAGGCTCTGGCTAGATCCCCTCCACTACTGCTGCTGTTCCTGGTAGTCATCCTATGGTACTGATATCTTCAGAAGACTGCTGGGCTCCCTTGCTGCAACTGGGCTGCACTTTCCCCAGTAGCCTCTCTTGGGCTCTCTTCATTATGCCAAGCATCAATTTCCTTACATCTGAGCCTTCAATTGCCACTTTGGCTGCACCTTCACTAATAGCCTCTCCTGGCCTCTCACAGTGCCAAGCTTCAGCTGCTCTCCAAAGACCCCTTCATGCCTTCAAAACCAGCTCCAGCTGGGTGACTCTTACAGTACCAAGTTCGGCTGTCAGCATGAGACACAACCTTGGCCAGTTCCAGAAGACAGCTTCTGTGTGCTGACCCTGAAGAAACACTTTCCAGGTTTTAAGATAGAGTAAGGTTTGCTAGAAAAATAACTGATCACTTTGTCTGCGGTAAACGTTCCCTCATGGGATGGAGTTCTCATCACCATAGCAGATGTGTCTTATCAGAACCTCTGTAGACAGGTTTGCAGGGCAAAAAAGAAGAAGAAAAAGAAGAAGGTGAAGGAGAAGGAGGAGGAGGAGAAGAAGAAAGGAAAAACTGTCCAGTTTAACTAAAGGGCTCTTTGGCTCTAAGCTGGGTTTCCACCACAGCAGGGGGTCCAGGGCCAGTGGGGAGAATCTCCTTTTGAAACATTCTGGCCTTTTGGCATTCTTTCTCACCACTGCTATTGGGAAACATACAGCCCCTTCCATAGATCTCAAACACAAAACCCACTTGGGCTTTGCACACACACAATGCAGCTATTAAAAAACTCAGTTTGTGAGACAGCATACTACCACCAGCAGCAGGAGGGAGCATTGGCTCCATGATCAGGAAAAGCAGGAAGAACCTTGCTTTTCCCTGCTCCCAGCCGAATTCTTTATCGCTAAGGGCCTCCATTCTGTGGCTCTCTCCTTGGAGTTTTTTCCTCATTTATTTATTAATTTCATAGTTTTTTCTCTTCATAGAGGCTTATTTCCTTTCTCTCCTTTTCCTTCAGGAGCCTTCTACTCATTCGTTTTTTTTTCTCTTTCTTTCTTTCTTCCTTCCTTCCTTCCTTCCTTCCTTCCTTCCTTCCTTCCTTCCTTTCTTTCTTTCTTTCTTTCTTTCTTTCTTTCTTTCTTTCTTTCTTTCTTTCTTTCTTTCTTTCTTTCTTTCTTTCTACAAATATATGATCTCTGTTCTTTAGGAACTGCCCTGAGTGTCCTTTACAGAATTCCACAAGGTCTGGAGTGACTTTCTCTTCTTCCTTGTCTCCACTTAGAATTAGCTCACGTGATGTCAGGTCCCATGTTGCACCACTTGTAGCAGTAAACTGCTGTATGGGCTCACAAAAACCAACATAGAGGCATTTTTCAAACGTGTAAACACTGCCAGACCTTAGCAGAGGGAACCACCATCCTGGCCAGGGTCAGACTCCACAGGCAGTGGAACCCAAGCATCTGAGCTCAGGTGTATCTATTCTTTCAGAACTCCTTGGGTCTTCTTCTGACAGCACATGCAGATCATTAGCAACTAAACAACCCCCACAGAAATCCAACGCCTGCAAACAATACAAAATGCCCTAGATAGCCCCTCACCCAACAGTGCATAAAGCAATCATTTTACATATAACTAAAAATAAACTTTCCGAAAAGAAGAAAGCCACTATCTAAGGGTATATCTTGGCATTCTGACACACGAAGTATGAATTCTGGCATTAAAGACACACTAACAAATTGCTATTCTCCAGGTCATTGTTCTAGAGAAGATCAATTTCTGAATGAATTCTTTTAGGGAGAAAAATTATATAAAGTATTTACTTGATTCACAAAATGTGCATTCCTCTCTGCATCAGATGACAAATTTTTGACTTTTCCCTCTGTGTTACATTACTAGTATTTAAATGAGGAAGGCTATGCAAATTTCAGGTGAATTTGTTTTTTCTTTGCCAGTTATTCTATGCATTATTAAAACATTTAGCACACTCATTAGTATTCCAAAAGGTAATTAGCATATTTAATCAAAAACAATTAAGGGCAAACACTGCCTTCCTTTTTAAGTAATAAAATATTTACTACTATAGAAACAAATGGAAGCCAATCTTTACCTTAAGATGTTGACTTCTGAGAAAGAAGGAAGGGAGGGGAAAAAAGGCAGAAGGGAGAGAGGGTGGGAGGATTGGGAGAGGCAAGGAATGAGAAAGGATAAAAAAGTCCCAAGGGTGCTTGCCAATTTCAAGCTACCTCTGCAGGAATTTTTTTTTTAAAAACAGGGCTCTCTCTCTGCCCCAGCTCCCATCCGCAGGGATTTTGATTTCTATAAGCCAAGTGCAAAGAAATAAAATAAAATAAAATTTCCTTATTTCTCTTCAAAACTTATAATAAAAGACAATATATGAATGACGAAAGTCAAACAGTTCTCTGCCCAGGAACCTGACAGTTTCTGAGCTAGCAATTTCTCTCTGTAAACAGAAGTTTGAATTCTAAGGTGTTGAGTGAGGCTTTGAGGTGCCAGCAGTAACAATAGTGAGAAGATGCTGGAAATAGTGGCCTCTGCATTTGGAGAAGGCTGTGAGGCGTCACCCCAACAGTTCTCTGTCAGTGAGCTAGCCTGTCTTGGGGGTTTGCTGTAGTTTTTGAGACAAAAAATAGACACTTCCCATGCCTGCAGTTTCACAGGTTTATACCCATGGTCTGCAGTGCCTTGTGAATTGGGACCCTGTCCATGGTATCCTGATCTCTGGAGTTTCTTGTGCTTGTACTGCCTGCTTTTGTGTCTTCAATTGCTCCTCTCAGCTGCATAGTCTTTCTGTCTTTCTAGAGATACCAAATACCACTGCTACAGCAAACTACACTTTGTTGGTAGCGCTGCCCACTTCCTGGTGCTCTCTCCCTGAGCAGCTGAGGTTAGGGATTCCATACAGCTGGGTGTATGTATTCACCCTGTACTGAGACGGAGTGTGCTTCCCAGTCAGCACCTGTTTATATTATGATTGAAAATGATGAACCAGCTTTTTGGAATCCCCAGCTTCTTTTTTTTACCATAATCATGTCTTGTAGTCTCTCCCAAGATAGAATCCAAGACAAAAGCGTAGATTCAACTCATTATTTGGGGAATTTGATTCCGAGAATTGGGAGCATCAGATAGGAAGGAGAACATAGGAATGAAGGAAGACAGTGCAAGGATGAGTTATCAACTTAATAACCACAAAACTAAACTAATACTCATTTAAAAACATCAAAATATAATCATCACACACACAACCATTTTTTTTTTCAAAATCACTATTTATCCATGAGGCTACCCTTCCTCTAGTGTTCAGATACTTCGGTAAAAGATTGTTTGACTGTCAACGTATAAGCCCATTTCTCCTGTATTATTGGACTTTTTTCTGCTGGTGCCTTACTTTTTAGTTACTCTAGGTTTCTAGTAGCCTCTCTACTATTTTGAATCAGTGGCTCTACGTAAGTTTTACTTTTTAATTTCTGTGAGAAATTACATTGGTATTTTGATAAGGGTGGCACTGAATCTCTAGATTTCCTTGTTGATTGAACATTTTTAGCAGTTTTAGGAATAATCTAATCCATGGACATGGACGTTTTCTCATCTGTTTGTGTCTTCAATGCACTCTACCTACATTTGATAGTTTTCAGTGTTCTGGATCACTCTTGGTCCAGTTTACTAGTATTTGATTTTTTTTCTTGTGACTCTATCATAAAAGGGTTGCTCCCGATCTCTCTCCCTCTGTACACACACACACACACACACACACACACACACTCACACACTCGCACACACACATACACTCACACACACACACACATGCACACACACACTCACAGACTCACACACACACGCGCACACACACGCACACATACATACACTCACACACACATGCACACACACACACTCACAGACTCACACACACACGCGCACACACACACTCACACACACACACATGCACACACACACATGCACACACACTCACAGACTCACACACACACACGCGCGCACACACACTCACACACACACACATGCATGCACACACACACACACACACACACACACACACACCTAACGTATGCAGGTGCTTAATGACAATTCTCTGGCGCCGGGGTTATAGGCAGTTGCAGGAGTGCTAAGAACCAAACCCGAGGCCTCTAGAGGAGCAGCCAGTGCTCTTATCCACTGAGTCACCTTTCAGTCCCAGATTTACTTTCTTAATTTATTTTTTTTTAGCAAGTTCACTACTGATTTGTAGGAACACTACTGATTTTTATATACTGATTTTGTAACATGAAACTTCACTAAATCAGTTCTTAGCCTCTTTGGGGAAATTTTTAGGCAGTGCTAAGGTACAGTTAAACTTAATATAAGAGTGACTGGGGTTAGTCCTAGCCAACAAGTCTCTCTCACGACCAGAGAAGACCCAGAGACACTAGAAAATTTTAGTTGCCACATGTCAATGTCAGTTATATGTATCAAATTTTTATTCAAATAACTGAAATAATGGCAAATAAAACTCTGTCTAGATTGTGGAGCTTGATAAAAGGAGTAAGGAAAATGGAAAACACAGAACAAGAAAAGAGGACTATGATGGAAATATATTTGAACAGAAAGCATGCCAGAAATGACCAACACATATAGGGGATGGTAGCGGGTAAACACGGTTGGGCTGCTGGGGAGGCCCAATAGAACCTTCTTCATGAAGTCAAGGCACTGGGAGAGGCACTCACTTCTGCTATAGGGAAGAAGACTAAAGATGCTGCTGAAGGCAGGATCTTATAGAATAGAACAAAGAAATCAGGTTGTTATTTCAAGAAACTCGGCCCAAGTATGACATACAGGAAGTTCACAAGCAAGGGGTTGTGCACAGGCATGCCCTGAAGCCACTTAGAGCAGGGCACAAGGTTGTCACCCCAGCAGCTTCAGCACAAAGCCACTGCTACTCAACAACATGCTACAAATCATGGTGAGACTTCAGTGATAACCATATACACCCCTGCTGGCCAGGAACTATGTTGTATCCACACAGGAGCGTCTGGAGAACGCTGGCATGGGGTGGAAATGGAGCAAGTTCAGGGGTAAGAAAAGTGAACGGCAGATGCATATCCCTGTGATGTTCTCTGGACAAACCCACAGAAATCAAAATTAACAAAGAAACGAGGGGAACCCGAGAATGTCAAGATCTCTTTGACAATAAAAACGTGAGAGAAGGGTGACAGTTAAGCATGTAGGAAATGTGAAGATACAGCATCTAAACTTATCCAGTATCCTGATTAAGATGGCTTCTTGCAACTATACAGAAAGCTACATATTACTTTAAGGACACGAATAGGGCATTTACTAAAACTGCTCATGCAGCAAGCCCTAAATTAAATCTAGATAGGAATGATGAGTACCACACCAGCCCTGTTGTTCTGACAAAGATTTCTCAAGCTTGGCAGTGAAGACCAACAGGAAACGTGTCCTCCAAACACTGCAAAGTATTCATCCACGAAGCTCACATGTCAATGGCAAAGTCACAAGCTCCATTACAAAATGTTTGGAACTGAAATGTGGCGAAACTCATGCATATGGGAACTTGTGAGCAGCATAGACACTTTCTTGGCTCTTAGAAATCTTGTACTGATATGACACTGTGCGCCTTTGTACTTTATAGTGTCCTGCAGTGCAGGCTATTCCAGTTATATGGAATACGTGTCAATGATAATAATAAAGCCTGTACTGGGGTATTGTGAAAAAAACTTATCTGAAATCTACTTTTTAAAATTCATATGGGGATAATTGAGAACAACTCAAGGGGGAAAAAAAGGAAAGGAAAAAAAAAAGAACAGTAAAGAAAAGCTTGCAGTAATAGATAAGAGCAGAAATTCTTAGGATAAAATATGCTGAAAATCAACAAAATCAAAGCAGAAATGGGAAAACCAGTTCAAGAGAAAGAGAATGAGGTTCAGACAGACAGATCTCAGAGAATGACGCTGCTGCTGTTCTTGAACTCTAAAAGGCCCCTAGACTTTATCACAACCGATGCTGTCTATGCTGGCGGCACCGTCCAGTATGTCGGCGCCAACACCTGCCAAAATGGGAACAAAGACCCAGTCCATAGTTCCAGGATCCAGGAAAGTCCCTAAATGTATTAATCTTGCTTTTTTGGCTTCTGTAGTTTTTCTTCTTGCTAACTGTTCTTGCTCACTGAAGTGTGTCGACCAGGATGTGGATTTTGTGCATGAAAGACAAAAATACTGTAAGGCTCTGGGCTGCATGATTTGGGAATGTTCCCCCTGAAGCTGCTAGCAGCTGGTACAGACTTTCTATTAGACTTCGCTAATGTCCTTTGGTGTTCTTTGGTGAACTTACCTCTCAACACTCGAGAGGCTCCAGAGAGAGTCCCAGAGACCGAAGCACTGGGACCCTGATGGCCTTGGGCCCTCTCTGAGGCAATAGCATGGGAAACCAACAACTACAAGGAAGTGTGCACCCTGAGACATCCCAGGGCCCCAGGAACTTCTCCTGCCTCTACTCCTACTGCCCCAGTCCCAGAGGCTCCCGATACCTCTACTCTAAATAGGAAATCACAGGGCGTCACCTGGATATGTCTCCTCTGGATGTGAGTCTGTGTATGGCGCCTTCTGAAAAAGACACTTAGGAAAGGCTAGACTCAACCCAAACTCCAGTGTCTAGGATCCCTGTGAGAGGTCACCAGATCTCCTGGTTTAAGTCTGTGTGGTGGCCATCCTTGGTTGTCTTGAGTGTTGCCTGTCCATGTGTCTCTGTGTGTGTTGTTGTCAATTCTCTTGGCTAAAAGAAAGGGCGCTGAGGTGGAAGGGGGCGTGAGCAGACCCGAGACATTGGTGAAGTGTATATTAAAACACTTGATGGAAGTTTTTGTGGATGAGGGCAAATATGGTGCCTGTTTCTTTCCCAGGAAACTCTGGACCTTCTGTGAAATAGATTGGCTATTTTTTTGAGTCAGCTAGCCCAGTTATGGATCTCTGGGTCATCAGGCAGTTAAGAGGTCTGGAACATGGTGACTGGAGACCTGGGCCACCCCAATTAATATCCCCACATTGACCATGGCTTTCTCTGGTGCAAGAAACTACACACACACACACACACACACACACACACACACACACACATACACACACACTGGTTTAAGACATGTGCCTCTTGCTAGGGACCTAAATCCTCTTGGTTTGTCCAGGTAGCACAGAGAAATCCAAACATCCACCTGTTCTTTTCACCCCACTGGAAGAAGCTGACCTTCCCTCTCCATATGTCCCAGCTTAGGTTGGGCCATGCTTGGGGAGGGGGAAATAGTTCACCTGGCTACACTTAGGGTAATGGTATGAGTGTTGGGTGGTAGTCGCTTCTACCTCAGGCTCCCTCTTTCCTCCACGCATGTGGAGTGGCTCTGGCTATGGAAGCTCCGGAAGTAATTTCTCTAGATCAGAGGCAGCCCCCACTCTTCCCTTAATGGAGGAACTCCCTGTGGATTTAAGACCTGAAGACTCCCCATCTTCCCTTTTATGGATTTTGTCTCTTTCTCATACAATGATATGTATACTTGGAAAACTCAGAACCCACCATTCTCTGAAAAAATTCAGGCTTTCATTAGCCTTCTCTAGACAGTCTTCTACATCCACCAGATGACCTGGGATGACTGCCTATAGCTCCTGGCAACGGCTAGAGAAACCACTAGTATGTCTAAGGTGAGTGAGGTGATAATATAAGAGCCCCCCAAATCACCCACTGGGTTCCTGGAGTGTCTCTGTGGGGCTTACTTGTGGTTCACCCCCATAAACCTAGACACACCGGAAAAACAGCAAGCAACCAGTATTGTTTTTGTTATAGTCCCAGATGATAGAAAGAAACTTCAGAAGTCAGAAGGGTTTGAGAGTATGAATGGGTCCAAATTATAGCAGATTGCTCAGAAGGTTTATAATAACTATGACTCTGTAGAAGAAGACTAGAATAAAAGATTGACCCAAGCAGGAGTGACAATACTTAAAGAAACTTCTAAGAGAGACCCCAGAGGTGGGAGTGGGGCAGAAACACCAGGAAAAGAAGAGGCTAGAGAAGGACCAATGTACATATTGCAACCAAAAAGGATACTGGGAAAATGTATGCCCAAATCAGAAGAGGGAAGAAGGATACCTTGTCCTTCATTTGGACAAGAACTGATGGGAACTGCCAGGACTGGGGCTCCATTCCATTGAGCCCCCAGGAAACCAGGATGGCATTAAAGGTAAGGGGCAGGACTGTTAAATTCTTAGTTGACACAAGAGCAGCCCAATCAGTCCTTGCAGATCCACCCTGACCAGTGATATCTCAATGGATGGTTCTCCATAGGGCAACTGGACAGACTCCACTGATTTGGGCCAGGAACTGTTCCTAACCACACTGCACTCTGTGTGCAGAGTGGTCCTCCTGAGGGGAACCCCAGAGAGGTGGATGTCCAATACCCGAATAACAAATTATCAAGCAGTTCTTCAGGACCAGACGCATATCTGATTCTGAAAAACTTCAGCCATCAACCCAGCAAGCCTGATGCCAGATGATAACTCAGCAGAGCCCCTCTGTGATTGCCTGGAAGTGACTGATGTGGTCCAATCTGTCTGACCTGACCTAACAAATGCCCTACTATGACAAATGGAAGAGGTACTGTACACTGATGGGAGCAGTTTTGTTCAACATGGGATCAGGCATGCCAGGGCCACAGTTGTCACCTTGGATAGGACAGTATGGGCTCTGTTGCTCGGCCTAGAGACTTTAGCACAAATGGCTGAGCTCCTGGCACAACTCAGGTGCTTCACTGGGGGAAGGGCAGAACCATCACTATACACACGGTCAGTATTCATTTGTCACAGCTCACGTCTATGGGGCCCTCTATAGGGAGAGGGTGCTTGTCACATCAGCCAGAAAGGAAATAAAAAACAAAGAAGAAATCCCGCCACTACTAGAAGTCATATGGCTGTCAAAAGAAGTTGCTGTTGTCCTCAGCAATGGGCACCAAAAGGAGAAATCTCTGGAGTCCAAGAGAATAGAATGGAAGAATTGCCCCTTCCAACAGAAGGCAGCCCTTGAACCAGTGGGGCCTTTCCAGATCTTGTTTACTCTGCCTGAACCTTAATTGTTCCAGCACCTATCCTACACACAGGAGGAAACTGAATGGGAAAAAGATGTCAAACAGGAGGTAAATTGGTGGTGGTTCTTGCCCAACAGGAGACCTGAACTCCCTGTGGCTATCAGAAGACAACTCTAGCAGGCCATCCACCTAGGGACACCCAAAACTTCTAAATTATCCAGGCTCAAATATCCCATCCCTTACCTAGACAATTTTGTCAAAGACATTGGGTCCAAATGTACCATTTGTGCACAAATGAACCCAAAGGAGGCAAAAAGGCCCTGGTCCAATGAAGTAATCTCAGAGAACATTAAGAAGTGGAGTTTATGAAATAAAACATACTGTTCTTGGCTATAAGTATTGGTTAGTTTTCATAGATATTGTTTCTGGATGGGTGGAAGCTTATCTCACTGGAATGGAGACAGCCACAGTAATCACCACAAACCCCACCAAGAGTTAATTCCTAAGTTTGGGTTGCCCTCTTCCTTGGGGTCCAATAGTGGCCTGGTCTTCATGGCCAGTTTCCCCAAATCTGAAAAAGGTCCTCAATGCTGATTGGGAATTACATTCTGCCTATAGGCCACAGAGCTTAGGACAGGGAGAAAAGATGAATAAGACCTTAAAGGAGACTTTAAATAAATCTGTTCTTGAGACTGACAGAAATTAGGCAAGCCTCATACCATTTGCTCTCCTAAGGGCCAGCTGCACCCTACACCAAGAAGGTTTCACCCCATTTGAAATTTTGTTTGGGAGACTTTCCCTTCTTCTCCCTAAATTCAGAGATGCTCATAAGGCAGAAATTACTAAACGTCCCCTCCTCGAGTCCTTATGGGGCCCTTCAAGAAGCACAGAGGAAATTTCATCAAATGGTTCAAGAAGCTACAGCCTTGCCCATGTCTGACCCTTCCAAGTTACAGCCTGGTATGAATAAAGAGGACCCCTGGTCCAGAGCCTGGAAAACATGGAAAAGCTCATATCCTGTGGTCCCCGTACCCCGCTTCAGCAGTGAAGGTTTCCCATGTCATCCCATAGATCCACCACATCCAGCTAAAGGAGGCTACAGAAGACAACAGTGGATGAATGGCTCATCATCAGGTCCTCTGACCACCTAAATCTAAGATGGGCAAGAGCCCCATGACTATGATGGTCCTATTTTGTCTACTTTGTCTCCCCATGGAAAAGATCCTAAGCCTCGTGAGCTGATGTCGGGTATGGGAATTAAGAAAAACCAGAACCAGGGAACTCATAGTCAGTCTATTTACTGAGACACAACCCAGCTTCCAGACAGATTTCTATAAAATATTATGCCCAGAGGCTACAATGGTTACTTGCACCTAAGAAGGAGCACATCCCTGGGGCTTTGGGTTCACCGATGAAGAGAAAGGGCCCTGATTTATCCGGTACTATGCCTGCTCAGCTGATGGCTCCCCAAGCTGCCAGGAACCAGGCAAATACCACTGTGCTTGGCAGGGATGCAAAACAAGTCTTCTTGGGGGCACATTGATCCCTTCATAGTCCTAGAAAGGGGCTATCATGACCTACCTATGGTCACAGACAATGCAATACCATATCCATGAAAGTTAGGGCCTGGTGGGAAACCAAAGGTCATTACTGGAAACCAGTAAAACCTGGGGAGTCAGGTTATACACATCAATTGTCCAAACCAGGCAGGAAATTTACTATCAAAAAGAAATCTATACCTAGGGTCATCTAACCCATTGGCCCAAATCAGTCCAACAAGATACCCCCAGGATGCAAGTCTCCTAAGGGAAGCCTAGGTATACCTCTACCTTACCTTACCTTACCTTACCTTACCTTACCTTACCTTACCTTACCTTACCTTACCTTACCTTACCTTACCTTACCACCTTACCTTACCTTACCCTAAGATAAGCCCTAAGTATCCAAATTTCCCAGAAACTCCTTCACTAATCCAGAGGGTAAAAGTCAAGGAGGCACCAGAAGCCAGCTCCTCAGTGTTCGGGGCGGTGGTAGAAAGAGTGTATCAGTTCCTTACTATTCTCAACCAGACATAGGTCAGATCTGATAGCTATGCCGGGACCCCAAGCTCTCATATTATATTGTGATTGGAACTTAACAAACAATAAGCTCTTCTTCCAACCCTACCAACTGTAAATGGGACTAACCTAAGCTCACCTTGGGAGACTTCAGGGGGAAGGGTACCTGATTAATGGCACCAAAATTTTCCTTTATGCAGATTATTGTAGCCGTACACAGCAGATTAACCCTAGAAATGACTGTCAGATGTATTTTCAGGCCCCAGAGACTACCTGGTTTGTTTGCACTAACAGCTTAACCAAAATGTACATCTTCTGAATTGTTTGCATTGAAGGAGATGCCACTCCTTTGCATCCTCATGTGTGTCATACCTCAGGTGTTCATCTATAATGGAGAAGAGGGCAGAGGCCATTTAAATCTAGATTCTGAGCTTCTATGTGAGTATTGAGCTGTCTGTATCCTCTATTGATGGGAGCAGGTATTCTGGGTTCCACCATGGTTGGACCCTCAGCCCTCCTTACGGGGTACAAAAACTTCAAGGAACTCAGTGCTCAGGTAGACATAGACATTGACCTGGGCCATCTGGAAAATTCTGTTTCCCATCTGGAAGCTCAGTTAGACTCCCTAGCCAAGGTTGTTTAAATTAGAAGAAGATCGGATCTCCTCTTTATCAAACAAGGAGGTTTCTATATGGCACTGAGTGGAACTTGTTGTTTCTATGCCAACCAGTCAGAGATAATTAGAGAAAGCTTAACCATAGTAAGAAATAGCCTTCAGAAGAGAGAAAGGAGATGTCAAGGATCTAACAACTGGTTTCAGTCTTTATTCTCCTGGTCTCCCTGCTTAACTACTCTACTTGTAGCCATGGCTGGTCATTAATTCTTTTGTTCCTAGTCCTTACTATATGACCCTGCTCTCTCAACTGCTTACTAAACTATGTAAAACAGAGAGCAAACTATTAAATTGTTAATGCCAAGGGGATGATATAACCCCCTATCTCATGATGAGTCCATGATTTGACTCATGCCCACAGAACCAATGGGGAACATAACAGGGCCCCAGACTTTAGCAGAACTGACACCATGTTAGAACTATTCTGACTTTAATTGAATATAACTATAACTATAACTGACTTTATTCTGACTCAGCTCATAGGCCCACATAGGAACAAAGACCTAATCCATCAAGGGCCTAGTCCATAGTTCAGGATCTAGGAAAGTTCCTAAATGTACCTACCTTACTATTTGGCTTTGGTAGTTTTGCTTCTTGCTAACTGAAGTGTCAGCCAATGTGGATTTTGTGCATAAAAGACAAAGGATGGTGAGGCTCTGGGCTGCTTGATTTGGGCATGTTCCCCATGCAGCTGCCAGCCAGCAATCCAGACTTCCTATTCAGCTCTAAGAGTGTCTGTTTGTGTTCTCTGGTGGACTTAGCTTGCAACAGAACCCTGGTGCCTTGTGTGCATGTGGATCCTCAGGGTCTTGTTGGTTCTGCTTCCTCCATGTCACCAAACTGAATAAGCTCCTTAGATGATTTCTGCCACTGCCATGGCATCTGACCCATGACCATATCTCTCTAGAACCCGCTGGATTCCCCTATGACTCACTTTTCCCATCTCTCCCCACAGTACTGCAAAGATCTATATATAGTGTAGATCACATCTCTGGTTAAAAGCCTTCATTTTTTTCAGTCACCCCTGGGGGTTGGGGGAGTAAAAAGTTCTCACCACAGTTAAGATGTCCCCTGGCTTGTTTCCATTTCCTGCCCCACCCTACTTCCTGCCTCTTTCCTTGGAAGCTTAAAATTCTCCCAGGCCTTAGAGCCTGCGGGGGCCTTCCTCTTTCCTGGTTCTTTCTCTGAGAACTTTCCCAGGATTCTAAACTTTCCAGTGGTGTCCTCCAGATGTCACCTGCATCCACGAGATTGTTCTTTACCATGCTTTCAATTGCCTGATGTAGGATAACCACAGGTGAAGAAAGAAGATATATCTGCCCAGGTGTGGCTGTCAGTAGGCATCTGCCAAATGAAATAAAATCATTCCTCTCACTGGGGACCAAGGAGATATGAACTAGTGAAACACACCCTCCCTTCCTTAGATGGGCAAAATGTAAATATCCGGCAGTAGTGTTTGTGTGGATGAGGAGAAGTGAGGACCCTGGGTCAGTGCCTGGCACATGGCCTGGCTCAGCATAGAACACCCAGCTATCTATTTTTCATCAGTCATGAACATCCAGAGATGGCCTTCTCTGTTCAAAGCATATGACTTAGGTGATAAGCGACCTACTGTTCACTCTATTCATAAGCACCCGTGTGAATGGTCAGTGGTAGGGATTATGCTGAAAGCAGGTTGGCAATGCTGCACTCAGGAGGGTGAGGGTGGGCTTGCTTCTCTCTCCAGCAATCCTGATTGTAAGGAACATCCTTGGGAATCCCTCTCAGGTGGGAATGAAGGCATTGTTATAAGTATGATGCCAATTAGACCACTGTTCTCTGCTAAAGAGCAGACTAACTCTAGTACCCTGAATAGAGATTAATATTGTACAGTCATCTAAGGGAGTGATATATGAGTTATAACAAATGAAAGCCACTTATTCAAACCTTGACATCATAATGCCTAAGGCTGAGCTGTAAAAGAATCTTCAGTAGATTTTGCCCTTTATTCAAACCTCAAAACAAAAATCTGTTTATTGTGTGTGTGTGTGTATATATATATATATATATATATATATATATATATATATATATATATATATATATATATATTTCCAGTCACTCTTGGGGGAAAGTAAAAAGGTTCCCAAAAGATTCATAAAGGTTGGCCAAAAAAAACTTAAGATTTAGTTGTGAAATGTCCCTCACAGGCTCATGTGTTCAGATACTTGATCCTCAGCAGGTGGCGCTGTTCAGGAGGCCCTGGAATCATTAGGGGACAATAACTAGGTGGATGACTTTGCCTCCAAGAGTTTGCCTTGAAGGAAACCCTGCTTTTTGTTTTGACATAGTTCTCTGCTTTCTGATTGGTGCCATGGAAGAAGCAGTTATAAGCTCCTGCTGCTAGATGCTGACCTGCTTAGGCCACTGTGCCTTCCAGCCACAATAGACTGTATCTCCTGAGCCTCAGAGTCAAAATAAACTTTTGTGCACAGAGAAGTTTTTGAGGTTTTCTCGAAGTTTTTTTTTTTCTATCAGTCATTTTGTCACAACAAAGAGAAGACTAACTCATGCCATAACCAAGAGAAATCCATAGCCAGTCTCTAGAATCTGTGACCTTAGAGTTGAGGACGGCAGGAATTCATAGCCATTGTTGTTCTACCCCTAGAAAGGTTACTTCAGGAAAAGGTCAAGATTAGGAGTGGGTGTGGCCTAAGGCTATGATTCTTGACATCTCTGTGCACATTAATGTGCCTCTGAAGGACCACAATCAAAAGTACAAGACAGTGAAGAAAATAAGGGTAGAGAGTAATAATTTGGAAAACAAAGGTATAGAACTGATTGGGCAAAAACATGCTGCAAGGCACATCTGGAAAGCAAACTCATAAAACTAGCCACATCCTATGTGGGACAACAAAGAATAAGGAGAGAAAGTGAAAAGATACTGTGTGATTTAAGCTTGAAGTATCCAAGGCTGTTGCCCACAGAGGCACCCGGAGACCCTGCACACACACTGAATTAAGTGGAGTTTTGACAAAGAGGAAGCGACAGTAATGAGATGCCCACTGTCAACATCATCCCCTCCTGTGCTTGGAACAGGGCACCCTGGTAAAGAATGGGAAGAAAGTCTCAATCCAGGATTCAAGCTCAGAATGAGACAGCTATTGTTGGAACTGCTCTACCAGTTAGTAAGATATCTTTCATCTTCCCACAGAAGATGCTCCAGCCCTTCCTGAAGCCCCCTACTTGCTCCCTACAACCAAGTGCTTCTGGTATTTAGGGCCCTCCTCTGCTCTCTCAGTCCCTGCAACAAAGGCCTCTGTGTCAGATGTTGGGTTCCATGGAGGTAACATCATCTCTACTGCTGCTACATAAAATATTTCACATCTTGGGTAACTTCTAGATCCTCTTTATAAAACAATATACCATAATACCCAAATCCTAAAATGTATACACACATGCATACACACCTTGGCACATATACCCACCCACCATATAGTAACACAGACGCACACACTTTACATGTACATCTGACCCCTACACATGTATACACACATACGTACACACATATACACCCCCAACACACACACACACACACACACACACACACACACACACACATACACACACACACACGGAACCCTACTGACCACTTTTACCTTTGCCTCTAGGTATCAAAATTCTAAGACAAAGAATTAAGTTAAATAAACTAATAAGATGATAATACACTCAGAGAGAAGACGGGAGCTTCACAACCCATACAAATAGACTACCATTAATATCCTAGTGAGTTTTACTCTTGTTACAGAATTTCTTAGAGTAACTTGTCAGATGAACAGGTCAAAGGGAGAACAAAATTCATTAATTTATTTATTTTTTAATCTAGATGTCTAAAGAATATCAGAAAAAATTCCACACCTAATCCCAGTGCCATCTCCACGGAGCATGACTGAAGTGTCATTCACCACTTGAAAGGGTCTTAACTCCATCAATCAGACAAGAGCATAATGTGAGAAATGTGGCACATTTTTATCAGTTCTGTGAATGGGACTGTGACGTCCATCTTCATTACTGAAGTTTAAAACCTTCAGAAAGTTCTAGACTTTGTCATAGACCCAGGTAAAAGAGTTGATCCGGGAGCTACAGTCCCTTGAGAGGAATAGACACAAAGGCCTCACTGAGCCCATGCACAGTTGCTCACATGCAAGCATTTAATAACTTCAGCACTAGTAAGATGGCTCAGTCGGTAAAGTGTTTGCAATGCAAGCATGAGATCTTGAACACTCAATTTAAAAGCCATGTGTGAGCTGGGTAGTGGTGGCACATGTCTTTAGTCCCAGTACTCAGGAGGCAGAGGCAGGTGGAGCTTTGTAAGTTTGAGGCCAAGACTGGTCTACAGAGTGAATTCCAGAACAGCCAGAGCTACAATAGAGAAATGCTGTCTTGAAGAAAGAAAGAAAAAAATCATGTATGGTAGTGGACACTTTATCTCAGCAGCAAGACAGAGAAAGGCTCTCTGGTTAGTCGTCCTAGCCTGATTAGTAGGTTCCAGGCCAGTGAGAGACTCTGTCTCCAAAAGCAAGGTCAGTGACTCCTGAGAACAACACCTGAGACATAAAACGAAATCAAGATTTTCTCTGTTATTGTGAACGGAAGCTTGCGCAAGAAGCCACGCCTACACCGGGCATTCTCTAAAGGCTGAGTGGCTGATGAGACATCCAGTGATGATGGAGAGGTTGGAGTGCTGCAGGTCCAGACCCAAATTATCCTGGGTCTCGTTGGCCTCCTTTGAATAACCATGTAACGCTCACCCTGTGTTTAAGAGATGCATCCTTTTGGAATGTATGAACACACTTCCAGTTCCCACAACTCCAAAACCAAACCATCACCAACCGCATAAAGCTGAGATTTCCTTGTTTTGCAGTAACCTGTCTGATGTTCCCACCAACGTATTTAAGTATTTTAATTTACGACTTTGTTTGCCTTGTTACTATTAAATCATCATTAAATTGTTTCTTTGGGGGGGCATGGAATTTGGGGTAACTTGAAACTGTTTCCAGGCTATACAATTTCCAGAACAAACTATCACTTTCTCTCTTTGAGGTGAGAGCTATGCATTTTATGCTTGCATGATGTTTGTTTGTTTTTAACAAAGACCAAGTGTATGCCTTGAAAATAAATGCTAAGGGTGAAATGAACTGTCTTCTGCATGAGCTGTGGATGAGAGGAAGAGAAAAGCAATGTACTTGCAGCCATAGTCAGCGTTATGCTGTGGAACTGAGCAGCAGGGCAGGCTCAGGTTTCTTGTGTTTAAAAGTACAAAAGTGACCACTGGCCTGATGGCTTAGCCTAGAGGTAAGGATGGAAGCTGAGCCCGGGGACACGGTGAATCCCCAGTTCCACTCATGTGATGTCCTTATTTCTTAGAAAATATATTTTTTTAGGCTCTGATGAAGAGTGACTGCATAAAATGCTCTGTGCCTAATGGCATTTGCTGAACTTCCTGTATATCGATGTCACTGTCAAGGTAATTCATATATGTGCCACACCTTCAGTTCCAGGTGCTCCGAAAGATCCCTCTGTGTCCCTGCTGACCCCAGTTGCTGACAGTGTGCCTTCTGTCTCTGTAGATTAATCTCCATGCCCCAGATAAGAGATATCATGTGACATAGGGCCTTCCCCTACCTTCCTTCACTCAGAGTCATGATTTTGAGACTTACCCTTACTGAGTAGATGATGCTCTGTTCCTTTATAGCACAAACCTCTTGAATGAAGGTTATTTGGGGGAATGAGACACTAAATGAAGTTATCCTAAAATTCACTCCACGGAAGGGAGAAGAACAGACTTACAAGAGTCAGAGAATGTTGAATAATTGGAAGAGAAAGGTAGGATTGACTGAGGAGCAGTCACTGTTTAGGTGTGAAACAACGTCAGATGTGAGGTAAAGGAGAAAACCCACAGGAGCTCTAAGGACAGAGGTACACTTTTAAAAAGCACCAAAGTGTTTTCAATCACCAAGTCTTCAAGGATAGTTTATTTAATAGATCCGTTTTTTTACAACTGGTTACTAATATTGACAGGTAAATATCCATATACAATATCAAACTATGAACCATTATACAGTAATGTTCTAAATACTTAGCAAATGGCAAAAGCCCAATATAAAAGATACAACTTCATAAAAAATTAAAAGCCTAAGTCTCTTGTGGTTTGGCCACTTGGAGGTGATCAAGAGGCATTTACCTAAGTACCACGCTAATTCCATGCAGGACCTTGTGCTTGAGAGGCAGGCAAGGGCTCCACTAGTGAATTGGTTATGTCTGTGAAGAGACCTGTCAAAACCACATCTTAAAATCCACAAAACTACAAACAGAGAGATGTGCCTCATGAAGACAGAGACCCACATTAGAATCAACACAAACACACTCCCAAGAAGGGTGCTTAGATTTGCTGGTGATCAAAGGGCATGGGGAGACCAGGGCAAGGCATCTTAACCAAGAGCCACTTGGGGAGTGATGCAGGGGAGAGGCTTCTCCGTGAGGTGGGTCATTATCTAGAGAACAGGCTGGAGTCCTTGCTGGGACTCAGTGAAGATGAGTGTGTCTGTGCCCAGCAGCAGCAGACAAAGTACATGGATTAGTGGCAAATTTTGGAGGAGAGTTTGGAGGACTATGTGCAGGAAGTGGTCATTATTGGTACCCCGTCCCTGTCCCCCATTCTTTGCCTAATGAGACATACAGACCTTGACATCTCCTAATAAAGGAAGCTCAACTCATATTCACCAGCTATAGTACTGACACAGATTTGACCCTTAGTTCTCACGGGCTCCAACTTCTCTCAGAGAAAATGTTTTTACATCTGGACATCATGTGAAGACATCTGTAGGACATTTGACTATTACTTCAAGTTTAATGTTTAGACATATCAGGAAATGTATTTTTTATTCAGTCATTTTCCTTGAGAGGAACCTTGCATAGCATTAACCAGGTGCCAGGCACAGCTAATCCTGTAAAGATTAAATGTGTATGCAGCAAAGCTCCCTGTCCTGCAGAAGGCATCCAGCCAAGATGTGTACAGGGGAGCTTTGTATTGTTGCTCACAGAAGAGGGTACACACTTGTTTGCTGCCTGGGAGGGTATAGAGGAGGGCAGGAGTGCCCAGCTCCAGAAACACTGGTGAGAAGTCACTTCACAGTGATCCCTGCAGATCGCCTTCTTAATCTCATATTGACCTTGAAGGTGAGCAGGTAGCATGTGGTGACACAAACAGAAGGAGCCAAAAGGAGATTAAGGCAGAAACCAGTGAATTTAGAGGAAGGAGTCACATGCAGGATATCACTAGAACCAGGTTCTTTGCTTACATGTCTACGATTGATGTCTTCTTGAATTAAAGTCTAAGAGTTCTCAGGATGGAACAGAGAAAACCCCATGGAATGTGTGGAGATTGCTCAGGTGCGATGTTGTTAACTACCTGGTGAGATTGGGCAGGGAACAGGAGCCAGTGCGGACAGCTTTGTGGGAAGCATTGTGGTCTGGGTGCTCCCTAAACAAAGATCTATTTGTAGTAGTATGCCTTTGTGTTGGCTCAGCAAGGAAGACACAGAGGCATTTTCATAGACTCAAACTCTCCCAGACCTCATGGCAAGGCACCATCCTGGACAGTGGAACTCTTAGCTTCTCTTTATTGATTCAGTACTCCTCCGGTGCAGATCATAAGCAATCAATCATCCCCCAGCAGAAATCAGACACTTGCAGACAATACAAATCACTACAACCTAGGCAGACCCTCACTCAATAGTGCACAAAACAATTATTTTATACATAACCAAAAATAAACTTCCACAACTTCTATCAAGGCTGATGAAGACAGAGGTGTGCTATTACCAGAGTCTCCACAGTATGAAGAAGGGTTGGTCTCAAAGTGGAGGGTCGGGTGTATGTTCAAATTGCCCAGAACTGGCTGAGAACACCAAAGAGAGGACATGTTCTGGGGCTCAGGAGTTCTCTGTACCCTCCGCTGGAGAAGAACAGAAGCAACCATGTGTGTAGGACAGAGGCCAGAGAAAGGTGGCAGCCAGGGAAAGAGGGTAACTTCTGGAATGAAGCAAACATTTGTTCAACCATCAACGAGGGGAAAACGAGTCAAAGCAAATGATCATATAATATTGACAAATGTCTCTCAGGCAAAAGTCACACCTAAGCCCATATGTTTTTAACAAATTAAGAGGTAAATAGTTTGCTGAAGGGAGTGTGGAGTCACATCTGAACACCTCTTTGTCCCTCTGCTATTGATTTCCCCCAGCATGTCTGCTTTCTGTTTTATCTTTGCAAAGAAAGAGCTCCTGGCCGGGCTGTGTGGTGCTAGCCATACAAAGCCTTCTGAAAAGGATGAACAGGTATCAGCATGCACAGCCATTGGTTTCAAATCCACCATTGTCCTCCGGGGGCTGGTAAGACAGGGCTTTCTCAGTAGGAAAAAAAGCAAGGAGGATTGTCTAATGCGTAAAAAGAGACATGCAGAGGTTACATCCCGAATTTGAAGGGCTTGTTCAGATCCCTGCCAAGAAAACATTAATTTATGTAAAGAAGTCTGGCCCCGCTCCCCCAACCCCCGAATTTCCCCTTGTACGGCTTCCATCCTTCAGCTGTGAGTCTATTTCCGTGTGCAGAGGCCATCAAATCTGGCCACCCGAGACCTCCTCAGCTGCTTACCTAGGGGTCCCGGGATTGTTCCTGTTCTTATGGAAAATATCTCAGCAATCCCGAGCTAAGCATCCTGATCTCCTGTGTGAGAGTGAGGCTGAGGAGGGGCTGAAGAGGGAGAGGAGAGAGAACACTTCCCCCGCATAATTTCATTTGTCAGGAGAATCTTGCGGCTGACATTGGAAGAGTGATTTAATTGATTTTAATCATACACCTGAGAGCAGGAAATTGAGCCCTCTGTCCTGAAAAATAATTCTAGGCTTCCACCTGAATATCTAATTTGCTGCTAATAGTTTTTTCTTGAAGTTTTGTTGTGAAGTTTGGAAAACAGATCAAGGGTGAATGTCAAGAGGGTGCCTCTTGCAGCTGGCTGCTCTTCGGGGTTCCCTGGAATGAGGACACATGGCTGCCAGCCATGGGAGGCCCTCCTACAGTGTGCGAGCTCACAGAGCATCCTTAGTCCTGCAAGGGGGCTGAGGCACAGGTGCTGGGAGCTAGGCCTGCTCTGCTTCCTGTCTTCTCATTGGAGTCACCACTTGAGTACCCACAGTTCGTAGCCTTGCTGAGTCTTGGTCTTGACTGGGACCTAGGAGGGGACATATTACATGAATTTCTCTTCCAATGAAAGCTTTTCATTACAAATGGGCAAGCATACAAAAAACAAGCATTTCTTTCATCTTCTCAACCTTAATCCACTGTAAGGAAATGCCACTGCACAAAAAGAGCTTGAGGGTTGGAATGTGTTTATCCCTCCCAACAAGTCCAATATTCATTTAAATGGCAAAGAACCAGGGAATTTTGTATCTGTTTCCAAAGAAAATCTCTCTAACCTTCTGGTGCTATTAATAGCTATTATTCCGATGGGACCATGGGCAGAAAAAAAGATATATTTATTTCCCCCAAAAAACATGAATGTTGAACAGCCTTGTAGTCATCAAAGCAGAAAGTGCTCTCTCGACGTAAACTCTCCATGGGACGTGGGGTGAGCGACCTATGGCAATGCCCAGTCTTCAGTGCTTGGGATAGTTCATGAATTCAGCTATGGAGATGCACTTCTCTGCCTAGGGTGGTGCTTCCTTTCCTGAAACTAAGACTTGCTCGTCAGCTCTTCACACACCTGTGATCTCTTCCTATCCTGGGCTTCACACCCCACCTGAGTATGTGGCAGAATCTCTTCTTGCACTTCTGTATTTCCCTCCTTCTGACCAGTGTGTCACCAGATTGATTTATGATATACAAGTGAGGTACCCCCTTGGCATCCCTTTGGGGCAGGATAGAGAGACCGACTAAATATTGGGAACATGAGAGAGGAGAGAAGCCTCTAGCTTAGGGATCTGGTTGAAGCCTCTACAAACAAAGCATCCAGGCCAGCACTGTTAAGGACTGCCTGCTTGAGGTTCTTTCTCCCTTACCAGTTATAACTTGAAATTTTCTAGAAATCTCTCTCTCTCTCTTTATCTATCTCTCTCTCACACACACACACAGACACAGACACACATGCATACACGCACACATACACAAAACAAACAGCAACAATAACAATAACAAAAGAAAATTTACAGAGAAATAATATCCCGTGTGACCTTGGTTTTATTTGAAAAGATTACAATTTCATCCAAGCCACCTCTGGAGCTACTGTGTAATTTCACTTACAGAGATAGATAGGTAAATAGATAGACAGATAGATAGATAGATAGATAGATAGATAGATAGATAGATAAAGATTATTCCTAGTATGTTTTTGAGATGTAACTTGAGAAAGTCATCAAAAGGATCTATATGGTTATTGATAAGACAAATAATTGCAAGTCTTCTTTGCAAAGTGTGTACCCATAGTTGAGTATGTCTTAATATCCATGTCTCTCTGAGAGAAGTCAATATTTATGTTATCTCTTGAATGTATCTTTCTTCCTTCCCTAAGTAGATGCCTTTATTCTGTCTCTCATGCTTAAAGTCTTTATGAGAATATCTTTAATAAAATTGTAACTGTGCTTCATACTGGCTAGTCCTAAAATTCTTTTCTGTGTCAAAGCCACAAACTCTGGTTTGGTCTGAGCTGAAGTCCCTAAAACATGAGGGGAACTCCTCGGGTTGACAGGGGTAAGAAGCTGAACCTCTGTACCCTCACTTCCAGCAATGGGAAGGATGGGAAGCAAGAAGGACACTAGAGGCCTCCTTACACATGTACAGAGGCCCAAGATGCAGTCCTGGACACTATGTACTTGCTGAGACTGTCAGACTGGTTCATTTCCCCAAGAACGTGCTCATTATGTTCAATGAAAACCATCTCAGTTGTCCACTCTGTACTGAAGACCTGACTCTGAGATGCTCTGGCTGGGGTTGGTAGGAAGCAGTGGCTGCTTTTGGCTTTGTGTTCACTGGTCCTGTGATGGAAGGGAAGTCATTATGGCCATACCTTGCCCTCCTTCCAAAATGGATCCAGTGTAGCCCTTCCTGTTGATGGCATGTGGAAATAAATGAGTCTTTAGAAAATTAGATTCTCAGCTTCTATGAGAAGCTATGGCTGTCATGCATTTGTGTATGAAGTTCTCAAAGCTACCTCTCCAGGGAAGATGCAACCTTTGGTTACTAAGTCCTCCAGATGACACTTGCAAATGGTGTACAGATCTTGCCTTGCAGATCTGGGATATGTTGAGAGAATATCTAGTTTTGCATTTAAACTTGGCTGTCCATAACATGTGTGAGCTAAGGAACTCTCTTGGGCCATCTGACCTGTATTTCCATCTATAATTAGGAAAAGCACCAACATTTTTCTTTCTTCTACCATCCTGGTAGAGATGGTAATGAATTAGGAACCTGTCAGGCCAGACATACCATATCCCTTCAGACAGACAGCACTCCTAAGAGCTTCTGCCTGGAATCTGAAGGGGACCCATCTCCCTGACCTGGTGTGATGCAACTGGACCTTCAGAGGTCTGTCCTTGACTGACATCCTGCCCTTGACCTTGGCCTAGTGGACACTATACAGGCAATGGCACTGACACATTACTACAACCTCTCTAAACAAATCTAAGGAGGCCAATGTCTGTGTGATGGGCTCAACATATGTCCTAAACAGTCCAGAAGCTGTTACTCTACCTGGAGTTGACAACAAGATCAGATGTCAAAGTCTAGAGAAAACACCAGCTGGTGGCTGAGCCCAGTGCTCTGATGTGCCCTGCTAGAGATTCAGAACTGGGCCATCATCGATCCCCAGGACACCTGTCTTCTCAGACCTAAAACCGACGAAGCTCAGAGGTGCTTGAAAACGCTGCCCTTTAAGAACTTTCTTGGCTCTCCAGGAGTGGTTGTGGTAGAATCCCTCACATCTGGACTAACAGGCTTTAGGGTTTACAAAGTACTTTTATAAACAGCACATTTGACTTCCAGGAGAATCTTTAGACTCAATATTTAATATGCTAACATGAACATATTGGGTCTTGGGAAATTTAAATTCAGAGTAGAATTGAGTAAATTAAAAACAAAAGAGGTCAATAATCTGCGTATTTAAACACACTTGTGTATTCTGCATTTTTTAATTTTTTTGAGACAGATTCATGTAACTCAGACCAGCCTCAAACTCTCTGTGTAGTCAAGGATAACTTTGAATCTGATCCTCCTGCCTTTACTTCCCAAGTGCTGGAATAGTAGGTGTGTGCCACCACACCCAGCGTCTGCAGTATGTTTTTTATAATTAGTTTTAATTTTGTAAACGTCACTAACCAAAGTGGACACAGGTTAACACAGAGGCATCTGCTTTGCTCCAAGGTATTCAAAGTTTTCTAGTTTTATGGTTTACAAAGTGAAGCTTGTTTTTTATTTACTTATTTGTCTGTCATTCTGTCTGTCTACCTACACATCTGTCCTGTATGTGTACATGCCGTGGCACACACCTGAAGGTCAGAGCACAACTTGTGGCCATCTGTTTCCTCCTGCCACCATGTTCAGGGGATTGAACTTAATTTGTCAGTTGGCCCCAAGCTCTTTACTCACCGACCCATCTCACCAGCCCAGAGTCTGCTGTTCCTGAGGTTGAGATTAGGACCTGAGTAGTTGCAGTCAGCAAACCAGGACTTTTATTCTCCTTAACTTGAACATTTTCGGATCTTTGCCATCAACTGGAGCATATTTGCCCCTGGGCTCGTATTAGCAGTGAGGCACAGGGGCAGCGGGCAGGTGGCAGAGGCCTCGAGTGTTGAGTTCTCTGCCTCCTTGCAGCTCCTGTAACGCATGGCAGAGAGTATCAGAGCTGGGACTGTGGCCTCCATTGTTGACCAGGCAAGCATACACTGCTTATAAATGACCCGCTTTGGTGATTATACAAATACTTTTTGATAGTTATCACACAGTCCAGAGGCAGACTTATTAAATGAGGTCACTGCTGCATCATAAGCAAAGAGACCCCAGTAAACATGGTTTACTCCAGCAAATGGGGCACAGGAATCTCCCGGCTTGACCTCTCCTACACTCTGCTACTCTTCTTCCCTTCCCTCCCCTCCCCTCCCCTCCCCTCCCCTCCTCTTCCCTTCCCTCCCCTTCCCCTCCCTCCCCTCCCTTTCCCTCCCCTCCCTTCCCCTCCCCTCCCCTCCCCTTCCATCTTCTTCCTCTTCATCTTCTTCTTCCTTCTGCTTCCCATTCTTCTCTCAATCTTTCTTCTTCCCTCTCTTTCCTTCATGTTCATTGTCCATTCATTCTGGTTGGAGCTAAGGATGAATTCATAGGTAAATGCATGACAATGTCCAGGGTTCTAACATGGCCCTTATCTCATATATCTCCTTAGAGAAGATCAATTTTGCCCACGCCTTCATGCCCAGGTATGACATTTTTAAACATTTTTGTAAGTGAAATTTGTATCTTATTAGTATATATCAATTGCAAAAATAATGAGTTTCATTGTAACACTTTGACACATCTATTTGATGTGCTTTGATCATGTTCCTCCCCCATTACTTTCCCCATCCCTTTACTTTCCCTGCCCTCTCTTGCTGGACCTCTTCCTCTTTTCTCTTCTACTTTCATGTCGATGTCCCACTTGTTAAAGAAGCACGTGACACCTCTCTGAGTTTGGCTTTCTTCACTTAACACAGTGATTTTCAGTTCTATCCATTTTCCCAAAACTGACAGGAACCCTTATAACAAAAGGAAGAATCCAAGGAGAAGCAAACCTTAGGTCTCCATCACCAGCTTGAACAAAGAGAGGTGACTATGGGAAGTTGTCAAGTCAGGAGGAGAGGCACAAGGAAAACGAGAATTATGAGTTTGTTCATTCATTCATTGCTTTGTGGTGATGGGGATGGTGCTTAGATCCTTATGCACACTAGATTATTGCTGTAGGACTGAGGTGCATCCTCAGGTCCAAAAGATACCATCTATTTCTTTCTTTCTATCTATCTATCTATCTATCTATCTATCTATCTATCTATTGTTATGTTTTACAGTGCTGGAATGGAACCCAGGGTTTTATGCATGCTGGCAAGTGCTCTATCACTGAGCCATAGCCCGATGTCCTGAAGGTCAGAAGTCAAGGGACAGAAATCTCCCACAAGGACCCTGAATTCATTGATGTATATTTACTATTAGTCCATTGAAGGCATTTTCACAAGGTAGCTCTTATTTCTTCTCTTCTGGAAGGAAAGTGCAGTTTGGAAGCCCCTTCTTGCATCTGTTACCTGTGAGGCTGAGTATCTCATGTGTATCTGCAGGTCTAAGAGACCATGCTAGAGATGCGGATTCACCTGACCACTACCACAGCGATACCTCAGAAGGGTTCTGGATTCCTTTCTGTAACACCTTCATCTCTAACCCTGAGCAAGCACCGCTTTCTTCATCTCTATAGCTTCATTATTTCTAGAATACGATAGAAATGAAGCCACTCAGATGTAACTTAACTGAGATCTTTTTTCTTATTTAGCACAAGTTTCTTGAGATACATTCAAATAGTTTTCCCATGTCAACAACTTATTCATTTTAATTGCTAAATACTATTCCCTGCACCACACTTTGTTTAAGCACTCCCTTGTGGAAGGATATCTCAGGCTCTTTTGCAGCTACTTTTTCGTGTAAATCCAAGACCACTGAAGGAATCGCTGGGTAGTAAAGCAACTGAATGCTTGGTTTTGAAGAAACTCAGACACTGTTGACATGAGTGGGCGACGTCATTTCAGATGCCCACTCATGAGGATGAGTGATCTGTTTACTGGACATCTGTGTAGCGTTTGGTGCCATCGCTACTTGTCCATGCTAGCCTTCCTGGTTTCTCAGCACCAGTGTGTCATTGTAGTTTTAATTTGCATTTCCAGGATTCATGGTGGGGCTGGCAATTCAGAGATTACAACTTCATTGAATAACTAAACTTGTTTATACACCAAGGCGGTCTCAGTTACCTCCTCCCAAGCCCTGCTACTCCCCTTCCTCCAAATCTCTAGTCTGTCTATTAATGTGAGGAACAGAAGCTTTCTGGAGTCTTTCTCTGAGCTAGATCTCACTGGGGGAGCCCAGCGAGGGAGGAAGGATCAGACTGCTAAGTTGCCCATCCTGAGCACTGGTGAGCAGAGGGATCTGAACCTGAACGGGAGGGAAACACTGACGTGAACATGAAGCAGCAGCCTGGTGTCTCCCAAGCCCTGAGAGTTCAGCTCTCTCCTGCTTCTCTTTCTGTATCTCTACATCTCTGCCCCCTCCCTCTCAGTCACCCTCTCTTCATGTCACAATCTCACCTTTTCTTTCTATTCTTGGTACATGGCAAACATTTACCACCCAACTAAAACGCCACCAGATAAACCTAATGTTTGCTCCTTGGACGATATTCAATAAATTACACTGAGCTGCAAATGCCACGGGTGGGAACTGTAAGTGCTTTGCTGTAAGTCTTTAAGCAAAGACCCAGTGGAGAAGGCAGTGGTGGGTAAGCCCCTGGATAAGCTCCTTTTAATGTGGAGTAAGGAGGCTTTCATTAGGCACTTCATTGTCAACCTGATAGGAGGACCTGCTGAGACAGGGTGAGTGGCTCCGCTGTCCTGGTCTCTTCAGTGGATCTGTCTCCTTCTCTCGAACAGAATTTCTTTAAATCTATTATCAACAAATCTTGCCAAAGGTTGGACTTGAGTAAGTACCATACTTACCCTGGAGACCAAACTTGGACCACTCAATTCGCATCATTTGTGATGTGGGAGACCTGAATGTCCTTTAATGTAAAATGTGAAGCTAAGAATCAGCGATGCCCACTCACTCCTTGAAAGTTCATGATCAAGATATATCTGGGGCTAGCCTACTCTCACACATTTTGTTGCAGAGATTTATTTCTAGTATGTTTAAAATGGTTGTTCTGTGCATTGTTAGGAGAAGGGCTACCTAGGTCTTGGATTTTGTACTATCTGCAGGTGATGGCTTTCTGTAAAGGTGTTTGATTCTCATGATCAGCACATGCTCACTGCTCTCTGGCAAAGCCATGAGGGGGCAGATGTTTTGTATCAGTGAAACACCTGAGGAGCTTCTGTGTCAATAAAAGCCCCTGGGATCAGATGATCAGGGTTCCACTGTCCAGATTGGCATTTGCCATGACAGGTGGTTCCCTCTACTGAGGTCTGGCAGGGTTTGTAGATGTGAAAATGCCTCCTTGTCTTCATTGATGGGCCAATGATTCATTGATGGGCCAGCAGTATACTGGTAACACGATTAACTCAGCAGTGTGTGCCCTACTCACCCATATAGCTCCTCTGTTCTACAAAACCTTTACTCAATGAGGAAATCAGAAATTCCATTTTCATTCATTGCTTTCGATGGAGGAGTTCCTGCTACCTTCCATCCTCCTTCTAGCAGAAAAAAAAAATTCTTTTTTTGAGAGCTTCCCACTAAAGAAGTAAGAACTTCAACAGACCAAGAGTATTTAGAGGTGGTCAAGGGACATCCTTCATGTCTCAGAAGGGACTTGCGAGACCTTGGTGAGCCCCCAAACTCCAAGAGATCCCAATCTTGGGAAGGGTTCTAAGGAGAATGCAGCTGCCTAAGTAGCATTCCTAAGTGGCTGAATGTGCTCATTCTGGGGCATCCTGGGGTTCTATAGCTGAATGTCCAATTCCTTCCAGAAGAGAGATGCCATTTTCACCTAAGGATTGATGTGGCTCCCCTTCCCTTCTGCTACAAACACCTGGCAACCGGTACCAGCTTAGCGTCCAGGCCTGTTCATCCTGGATGCATGACTTCAGATCTGCCCCTGGCTAGCTCTGAGTCCTAGCAATCTCAACTGTGATGAGTGTGGGTGGTGTCCTCCTGGGGAGTGATCCAACAGTACACAGCACAGAGTTTTGCAAATGAAAAACATTTTTTTTATAAGACAGCATTGTTGTTGTTACTCCAAGCTTCAGGACTCAGAGTTTTCTCAAAGAAAGTGTCCAGTGTAATTCAATCAGTTTCCCTTTCATCTCAACTCTTGAAGTGGCTTTGGACTTTCTTGGAAACGGGGAGAGTCTACTTCTCTCAGCAATGATGTGTATACAAGTGACGTGCTATTATTCTAAGTGCAGTGCAGACAAGGGTCTTGCCTCCTCTTGTCCACAAATGGTAACTGAGGCATAGCTGCTGGCAAAGTCATAGCTAGAGAGCATTGTTGCAATCAACCAAGAGCCCAGACTTCCGTCCAGAGAAGGCAAGTTCAATGATGGCAAGAAGTCAGGATAGGAATCCAGTTGGCTTCCCTTCATTGCTGTGTGTGTGTGTGTGTGTGTGTGTGTGTATGTGTGTGGTATTTGCAGGCTATATTTTACAGTAGATAACTTTCAGATCCATGGGAAAAGAAATTGCTATTTGGACAAGAGATGTCCCAGTAAAAACATTTAACTGCTGAGTATGGGTGTGCTCTACAGAGTATGGAGGGCACTGGTAATGTCAGTCATTCATGATTCCTGGTTGCCTAATATATGCAGGTGAGAGAAAGCCAGGATGTCAACAAAAAGCCTTGCTGGTGAGATCAGGATGCCTCCAGCACAGCACTATGGATGGGAACACATGACCAGTGTCTATTCATTCATTAAGCATTTGTTGACAACCTATTATACATCAGGCTTGTAGATGGGATCTAATGGTGTCCCTGAGACTAGTGAACCCAGCAATGAGGACTGTCTTCCGCCTGCCACTGTTGCCAGTATGTCATGATTGGCATGCCTTGTCTTTTATTACTAACTTGTCCCGATAAAGACTCACACCTGTGCTAAATGTCATCTACGCTGTGACTTGTCTCCTCCACAAAAGTATCTGTCAATTATTTTCTAACAAATAGCTTCACCTTATGCTTTTCTGGAGTTACTGGGTTAGTTTACATTATTTTCATTTTTTAAAAGAAATCTGGAGAGGTCAAAGGCTAAAGTATGATTGGCAGAACATTTTCAGTAATTAAAGATTTCTAACAGAAAGAAAGCCTCAAATGCCATGGAGCTGAGATCAGCACTGTGAGGTTATTTTGAGACTCCAAAGAGATGACACAGATAAAATAAGATGCACTGTAGCTGCTCAACAAACATTGCTTGTATTTAATTAAATTACATCAGCAAGCCAATTGAGTTAGAATGTATAATAGTCTTAATAGTCTACCTTCTTACACTTTGGAGCCACCAGAGGTAAAAGAGATGATCTGAATGCAGACGAGGACATCAGTTTTGCCAGCGACCCTTTTTAGAATTGAAAAGTGACCTATTTTCATTTCCACCGCTGTGATAAAATATGCTGACAAAGGAATAACTTAAAGGAAACAGTTTTATTTGGCTTACACTTCCAGGCTGTAGTCCATCAGAGCAGAGAAGTCATGATGGCAAGAGCTTAAAGCAGTTAATGACATCACATCCATGGTCCAGAGCACAAATCAACAAATGTATACAGACCTGTTTGCTTACTTGTGACCAGCTTTATTTGTCTCCTCTCATACAGTTCAGGACTCTCTGCCTAGGGAATGGTGTCACCCACAGTGGGCTGCATCTTCCCACATCAAATGAACTTAATTAAGACAATGGCCAGTAAACATGCCCTCAGGTCACCCTGCTGTTGAAAATATCTTCCTGAGATTCTCTTCCCAAGTGATTCTAGATTGTGACAAGCTACCCTTTACAGGAAGCTAACTCACATAAGTTTACATGGATCTTGGTTCCAGAATCTGTCGAAGGTCTTAGGTGTTGGGGGGTGAGATGAGAAGACTTTTATCCTGACATAAACGAGTGTCACAATTTTGTGAGGATAGAAGTACTGAATAGCTTAACTTGTCGGCCAAAGGCAGCAATTCCAGCTTAGGACTATAGGAGGCAACCCTGCTGTCTCTGCTTTATTGAATTAATTACTCAATAGGTTAGCTTCAGTGGATACCATTCTAGGTGCTCACTGGAAACTTTTACCTATCTGTAGTTCCTGAATCAGTGATAGCAAGCTTGGAAATGACAGGGATGTTCCACGTGGCTGTAAGGGAGTAAAGAGGTCCAGTATGGGAAAGCGTTCTATAAATAATGGCACAGCTTCTGTAAGCAGTGACTATAATCTGCATAGAACACGTCATTCCAAGACATGCTTTTTATTAATGTCATCTTCAGGAAAAACAAAACAGAATTTTTTTCATGCAATCAGATAGGCAGTGAGGCTAGTAGCCCATCCCAGCAGCCATATCCATTCTGCCTCTGGCAGCTTCTAGCCATTTCTAGACCTGCCTTCCTTTCTTAATCCTGTCCCTTCTTCTCCTCCCCTCCCCTCCCCTCCCCTCCCTTGCCTTCCTCCTTCTTTCTTTCCTTCTCCACCTCTCTATCTTCTTTGAAATTTTGTTTTGGAACTTAAAACAATGTCCATCTCTCCTTCTCCTGGCCACACACACTAAGTGATCCATGAATTTAATTATTAATACACAGCTTATACCCACTGATCACATACCAATGACAGTGTTCTTAAACACTGTCATTGTTTTACCTTCTAAAACTTGAGGAATGTATGTAAATATTTGGAAACAAATACAGAAGTATAGCTAATGAATAAGGCTCTAACTCAGAAAGAAGATAAATAAGCAAAAAAAAAAAAAAAAAAAAGTAGTGGAAAGCTAAATCTTAGGAATTCCAAACACCTGAGGCATGTCTGTCTGTCATTTTTTTCACATCGTCCAATTAATGCTTTTCTCCTGAGCACCCTGCAGTATTCATAAGCAGACCTGGATTCCCATATCTTTGCAGGTAGCAATCCGGTGTATATGTTACCAAGTTTCTAATTAGCACAATGCATCATTAAAAGAGTAAGCAGGGCAGTCACTTATAAGTGTGGTAACAAACTTATTCTCCATTTGAGAGTAAAAGAAAGCTTCTGTCTCCATCGGCCCATGTTCTTTTGACTGCATGATGCTTGTTTCCACTCAGGAAAACTTTCTAATGCAAAGCCAGAGTCTGATTATTCCACTGGCCCTGGAGGACCTACACATTCTGAAGATACTGGCCACTATTCAGCTGTCCCTGCAATGTTAGATGAGAAACAAAGGGGCCTGTCACCTTAGCACTGTCCTTTGTCCAGATGGTCATCTTCCAGGACAAGGCTCACATACCCTGCATCTGGCAACTCAGTCCCTGTTCTTGGCAGAGGCTTGCTGTTGACTGTGTGGGGCCAAATGGAGGGCTGGATGTTCAAAAGGCCTGGATGTCTTATGGATGGGTCCTTTGTATTTTGTGTTCCTGTCCTATCTGTGTTTTCTTGACCCCATCAGCAGTGATGTTCCCAGAGCTTAGCATTAGAAAGACGAACTGGGTGTTAAAGGCCAGCTTTCACCCTCACTATTCAAGCCTTTAAAATTAAACAGAGTTGGGAAATGGGAGTGGGTGACATGGCATCTGGAATCAGCTGCTGACCTGTCTTTCCTTTCAGGTTCTAATGGAAAGGTCTGGGGTCCTTGATCCTGAAAGTGGCAGTCCACAGCAGCCCAGCCCACTTGAAATAAGCCAGAGGGACTGTGGGCACTCTTCAGGGAAAAGTTGGCAGCCCTGGGCACTGTGTGGGATAGGGCACTGCCAGCCTTCTTTGTAATTCAGATGTAATGTTCTCCTGGGCTGACTTACCATCTGCCGGGCATGCAGACTGTTTGTCCATTAATTAATGCCCTAACCACAAAGTCACATGAATGGTGCAAAACAGGTCCTTCTGAACATCTAGTTGATAAAGTCTTACTGCCACCCCCTTCCAAGTGTAGGACTTTTTACTACAGCAAAAGAGTCAATTCTGCTATTGGTTTGAATTGATTAAGACAATCTGCATGCCATAAACTTATTTTGCTTAATGGCTCTGAGGTTAGTCACATGAACAAAAGCTGAATGTTCATTTAATTTTTGATGTTTGTCCTAAAAAGGGACATCAAGGCCAAGCAGTCATAGCCTCCTACCAATTACTGTTGATTTGTAGGGCGTACAAAAGATACCCTCAGACTTTCACCCTCTGTTCTTCTTGACCCTAACATCTGCTTAGCACAGTGAAAGATCTTATCTCCATCTTGGTTCCCTCCCAGAAAACTTGGTTGATGAAGACTTTGTGTACTGGCTATGTGACTTTGTCTAAATTAGTGTGTGAGCTTAGTTGGATGCATCCCTAGAGGTCTTTCTATTTCAGAACAGCATCTTTACCTCTGAAATGGGCTCTGTGGCAAGTGATCACAAGCTGGAAACATGGTCCAGTTGAAGATCTTCAAGTATGGGACCACATCTTAGAAGATGGTGACTGGAGCCTGTGTTGTCAGCATCATCTACAGGATGAAGGCAGAGTTGCCTCAAGGCATCATCTGTTGGTCAGGTGGCTAGAGAGGGAAAGACAGACAAGAGGTCTTGGGACTCATGCTATACTGGTATCTATCATCTTCAAGATGACTTGACATTTTTCAGGGCCTGGGGGTTGGCTACCACATGTGTGCAGATTCCAATACACTGCTTTTGGTGGAATGAAAGAGCCCATGGTTTTCCTGTTCGATCAATTTCCCAGGAAACCAGCCAAAGGAATTTTATTGGAGAAGCTCAATAAAAATACTTGGACAGTCTCACCCCATTGTACTGCCTTTGAACCCCCTTTTGGGGGGTAGTGTATATTGGATCCCAATGAGGCTAGCTCTTCAAATGGTATTCTGCATAACTTGAGAGGAACCATTTTCTCACCTCCATTTCTTGGATTTGGAAGAGCTAAACTGCAAGTGTGGGTGCTACTTCACTTTCCACATGGCGACAATCTTTGTTGTCCTCGAAAGTGGCCCCAAGTCAAAAAGTCAACCTAGCCAAGGTTTGTAATAAAGAAGTAAGGGAAGAGATTTAAGTGACTTAGGATCCCTACACCCTAGGGTTCCATGATCCAGTGTCCTATTGCTTTGAGAGTATCAGATTCCTCCTCTGGACCACCTGGCTTTGTGTCTCCAGTGAAGGTATTTGTCCCTGATGCCCAGGGCACAGGCAGAGGGACACTCAAGCACCCTTCAAGTATAGGCCACAGCACAGTGGGAGAGGGGAAGGTGTTCTGAGGCAGAAGCTCACTGATTGGACCCTTCAACGGGAAGCAGTTGTGAGCCTGAGGTCTTTCAGACTCAGTTCAGTAGAAGTGTGAAGTCCAATGGAAATGAAAAACCAAAAAAAAAAAAAATACATTTTCTCCATTATTTCTCTTCAGGGCTTTTGCAAAATGTTATTTTGTGTGAGTATATATACTTGTGTGTGTGTGTGTGTGTGTGTGTGTGTACGTGTGCGCACATGCGCGTGCATGCGAGTGCACATGTAATGCATATATGCATCTGTATGGAAACCAAAGGTCAATATCCCATGTCATTCCTCAGCTCTCATCTGGAGATAAGGCTTTCCATTGGTCTAGAGCTCATCACATAGGCTAGGCTGGCTCAGGGATTCTCCAGTCTGTGGCTCTCGGCACTGGGGTTACAGGATCATATCATTATGCCCAGCTCTTTTATTTGGGTTTTTTGGAGATCAAACTAAGGTCTTTGTGCAGTCAAAGCTGGGCTTTTACTGCCTGAGTCATCTCCTTAGTCTGTCCCCTAGGGCTTTGGTTCAAAGATATAAGCATCCTTATGTCAGTTCACTTTACAACAGTGGCCTAATTGGCCTGGGGTGACCACACTATAAAGGACACAATTCCATGTCCCTTCAGTTGAAGACACTGTTGGGTGAGCCCCCCTATTAAACCCCTACCCCAACCCTACATTCTTGCTACAGCCAGAGGAGAACTGGGGTTTTCGATACCTGTTGAGGATGGCTGACATTTGCTGAGCTGCTGAGCAGCGATCCCTCTAAACTGTTCTGAGCAAGAACACCTGTATTCTTCCTTTTGGGAAATTTTGTGCTCTAGGCAGCACTTTCTATGGGATGTCACCCTCAATCTGCATGCACCCACCACCCCCTCTGCCTCTTAGCTGGCAGGCGGGTGACAACAGCAAATACTGCCTTACTCTGGACTGTGGGAATTTAATCTGACATGTGTGCAAACAACAACCTTCACCCTATCCCAGAGAAAATCCCGCAACAAAACAAAACACCATCAGACAGCCCCTGCTGGATAGCCTTTGACCCCTCTGTAGGCAAACTGTGGGGAGAAATGCCTATACCCAATGGCTTCAATCTATCAAAACACCTTCTGGATTGATAAACATACCCGGTTTATATTATGATTACTGCATACAGTTTTCTGTCACCACTAATTTATTTGCAAGTCTTAACCTGGCAGGGTATGACACGAGCAGTATTTTATAATGAGACCTGTGGAAATAAATCAGCCCCTCCAAAGAGTGCAAAGAGAGCGCCACCCAATCACTCAACCTGAGGGTGCCAGCAGAAATGCAGGCTCGATATGCAGAGGGCGTTGAGCGTGTCTCGGAAAGGTGACATCCCTGGATAAAGGCTCTCTATACCACACAGGAATAATGCAGCCTCGTGTGCGCCTTTCACCTCACGATGCCCAAGCCCGTTGAACGTGGACTGCTAAACTCTGTCATCATTTGGGAAGGTAAGAATTGAGACTCAGAGAGGTCGAAGATCGGCAGTACCACTCCAGTACGGCACAGGCCGGACTTCGCCAGCGCTTGAACTTGTAGCCTAAAGCCACAAAGAAAGATACCAAGTTCAAAAAAAAAATTTTTTTTTTTTGTGGAGACGGGAGTTGGTCCAGGAAAATGCTAAAGAAAAGGATGTGCCAAAGGCAGAATTCTAGAACACCAGCAGTAAACCATGCTAGGTCTCACATTGCCTGCTGTGGCCCTGACTGGGAACACTTCATCTTGTGGAAACCTGGCTCCATTAGGCCTTATCGATAGTTGGTAGGTATCTAGACAATATTGAAACATTCTCAAATGAACTTTGCATAGAGACAGTTTCATTCGCTGCCTCCCTCCTCATGCATATTAACAAATGGTATGCGCGGCCTCATTTAATTCACTGATTTTACATTCGGATCACTTTCTCTTTTACAGCTATTTTTACCGGGCTTCATTAATCTTTGTTGAATACAATGGCATACATCTTTAATGCGGCCGCTGTCAAGTCATATTTCAGCAGGAGCTGCAAACTGAATGACAGCAAGCAATATTAATAAATTTAACATAGACTATATCAATTTTTAACAGAATGAGTGTGGAAAGCTAAATGTATTATTTTTCATTTAAATCATAAGGTTTATCACCGGCTAAGTAGTAGCAGTGATTTGGGGGTAGTCGGGCGGGGGGGGGCTTGTGACGTGCCACACAAATAGATTTACATCTCATTAATAAGTAAATTAGGAAAATGCCTTTCAAGTTCAGACAAGTACATAAGTGTAATCTCCATATTAAAGGAGTAGTCTTTGATAAACCACGGAGGAATTGTGGCAGCCAAGGATGTGACACGGTGCCAGTGAAGGCGCCCGGTCTGCGCGCCCACCTTTAATTACGCTCCTTCATTACTAAAGAGATAAGTGTCTCTTCAGTTAAGATTCCATAAACGAACAGCATGCCAGCACCTCCCAAATCATTTTTTGCAGGAACCATGAAAAGGTGGAAACACTTACGAACAGAAACGAATTATCACCTGTTCTGACTTCTTTACCTACCCTGCAATAACATGAAAACGCTCAGGCAGCTTCTCTTTTAACTCTAAGAGAAATGAGCCTTTAAGGATGCTATTTGGTTGAAGGAAAAAAAAAAAAAAGACAAGAGAGGGAACATAGAAGAAGGGCGGCAGGCCTCTGATATATTTTTTTTTTAATTTCTCTTCATAAATCCCAACAGAGATAATTTGCTGTAAAACGTAAACCCAGTGAGAACTCGTCTGTCTGTGTTAAATAAAAAAGTTACGGTTGGCAGGAGGCATGTTTCTGCAGTAGCTTTAGCGATTATAGGAAATTACATGCAAAGCCGGAGTTCTGATCCTAAGTTAATTTATAATTGGAAAAAACTTATTAATTAGCTATGTCGCTCTAATTAAGAATTAGAAGAGTGTGCATTAGGAAGTCAGTAGCCAACTGACAAGAGTTTTTGAAAGCCCAGCAGAGACAGCAGCTCAGCCCTGGGCAACTTTGCCCACCGCCTCTGGCCTCTTCCTAGAAATAAAAACACAGACACAAGCACACACCCTGACGCTTGTGCAAAACCCAGGCAATGGGCTGGAGCCAGCCAGGCTGTAGATGAAAGCTGAATTACAGCATCCTGGTGGGCCCAGCCACAGCCACTGCAGGAGTCCTTCTTTGCAAGACCGGAAGCTTCTAGGAATGCACATAGATGTCAAGCCTTCTTCCTCTGACTATCTACCTAGTTCTGTGCTGTTCAAGCTGGGTTGCTGTTCTACACATCCATAAATATGCCCTTGTTTTTAATTACATCTCTGCCCATGGAGATACACACACACACACACACACACACACACACACACACACACACACCACACACTGTAACACTGTTTACACACACACACACACCACACACTGTAACACTGTTTATCGGGGTCAGCAGCTTTCTGTTTGATGGAACAGAAATTTTCAGCATTTTTATTCCAAGATCTTCTCCATTGTCTCCAACAAATATTTGTTATCTTATATGGTAAAAGTCAGAACTCTTCTATCCTGGGCTCTTATTAAGACATAAATGAAACAAGAGAACGCACAACAAGAGAAAGGTAACTAAGAGAGTTGTTGTCTGACACACACACACGTGCGTGTGCGTGTGTGTGTGTATCTACACACATATATTACAAGATTAATACACTTTAATTATTTTAAACATCCCTGAACATTTTTCATCTACAGGCCTCTTTCTCCAAGTTTTTTTTTTTTTTTTCATTAGCGCAAAACAAAAAGTTCAAGGGGGTACTGGAGAAAACTCACTTTTCTTATCTAAATACCGAAAAGATGTCCCTCCGATAAGCATGCTTAAGAGAACAAGCCTGTGTGGTACAGAGAAAGCAGCAAGATGGCCTGGGCGTTACCTACAGTGAAATTCCAAGGGTGCGGGTGGACATGCCTCAGCTTCCAGATTCTTACCTGGAACCCTGATCAATGGGTTTTCAAGAGAATTTGAGAGGTAACCCAAAAAGCTAGCCTTCAGAACTCTGCCTGGATTTATTTGTAGCATTCATAGAAGTCACAGCGGAGACCTTCAACTGATTAGGGACCTGAAATCCCAAACAGCAAAGCTGTTGATCTGTGACATATGAGAATGGCTGAGGTTCAAATAAAAGATGACAGCTTCTAGAACCTTCGACCTTTCTAGGTCATGCCCATGTGGGAAAGGAGCCTGGAAAAACACTGCAGCATGTGTTCAGAAGTTCAGCCACATGGTTATGAAGACATATGAGTACGTTCTCTGCTGAGAGCCCTTCCTGACACCCACCCTCACCCCTAGCTTGCCACTCTGTCCCTAATTTGATACTTCAGACCATGTGCTAAGCCACTTTCCTGCACCTGCTTGCTGAATTTGCATCCACTTTGTCAAGTTTAGTTCAGCTTGTTAAATCAGCAACCAAGCTTGCCTCTGCTACTTGTGAGGCAGGTGTCCCCATCCAGCCACACTTCAGAGTGGCCACTGAAGAGGACCCTCTTCATATGACAAGAGGGATTCAGCAATTCTCAGGGCCTAGCATTAAGTGTAGCAAAGGTGTTTCACATATTTGTGGATGTAGGGAGACTAGAGACAATAAAACCATGCAAGCAGCAGTGTATGATCTAAGTAGAACATGAAGAGGTTCTCAATAAACACAGGAGACTCTCAGAATCACTTGCAGCTTTTCTATGCCCACCGTGGAATAAAGAGATGCTCAGTTCCCTTTAGTGCTGTCAGTGTGGGAAAATCCTTAGCTCACCATGGCGTGGGGGGAGGAGGGGCAGTGATGGAGGACTGGGACTGGTGACCTTAAGCTCTGATGGCTTAAGGAATGAGGAGGGCCTCTTTACTGATGCTTCATGACCTTCACTCTCAGTAGACAGGACCCTCATATTCTCCTGGGCCAACTTAGACTCTCACACTGTAAGTCCTATAGCCAGGCAGTGCTTGGCCTCTGAGGTGGAGTAGGGGATGGGAGGGGTGGAGAGAGATGGCTTCAGAAGACAGAGTGTAGTCAGTTGTGTTGGGTAGACATGTCCAGAGAAGCAGGGAACACACTGATGCTCCTGTTTGCTCTGTATGTCGTGTTAACTGGATTTAAAGGGGGCAACAGAAGAAATGTAAGAATGTGGTATGTGTGGGGTATGTTTGCTACTGTTTGTCAAAAATATTAACAGTTTATATGGGAAACTTTAAAAGTTTGAAAGCGTCCCTTTAAGTATTCAAGGTAAGATTTCAGTGACATATACAGCATGAAACAAATAAATAAATTGCTTTCTTATACACCCATGATGATCATTTTGATAATAAAGTGGATACAGTATTCTACTGACAATTGCAAAAACATCCCATAAAATACTGAAGAATAGTTGCCAAGAAATTAAAAGGAAAAGTATATGAAGAAAACTATAAAAATCTAATAAAGAACATAAAAGAAGATTTGAATAAGTGAAGAAAGGTACCATGTTTTCAGGAAGACTAGATATTGTAAAAAATGATAATGTTACCTGACGTACTTCTTGATGCTAAACTTTATCCCAATAAAATTCAAGCAGGATTGGTCTGTTTCTGTGTGTGTGTGTGTGTGTGTGTGTGTGTGTTTGTGTGTGTGTGTGTGTTATGAGGAAGCAGCATTGAGATAGAGGGAGATTTTAGAACTACAATAACTTCTAAATTCACTGTGAAAAATAATTAACAGTCATAAAATTTATGGAGAAAAACCCACAAACAATTGCAAAGAGCATATCCCATTGAGTATTGTACAAATTGTAGAATTAATTCAGTAAAGACATTGCAAAAATACAAACAGACCAAGTGAGCAAAATGTCGTTTCCAGAAAACATACCCAGTGTATATGTGAATTCAGTATGCACTTCAAATCAAAGTGAAACCCAAATTATATATGGTAGGTGATGGGACTTGTAGGTAGAGATTGGCAAGGGGCAGGGGTAGTATTGTTTGGTTGACACAGACATATCTGCTGTGAACATCATAAGGACAAGCATCTACCAAGGAGCTGCATTTGGGGTACTGGTCACTTGGTACTAGTGAAAGCTTTTCAAATTCGTGTGATGACTTTGCTGAGTCCCAAGAGCAGTGCTCTGCATATTTGTATGTGATGATTCTCAAGCAGATGGCAGGGAAGAATCTTGCTGGAACATAAGTTAGTTTATTACAACAATTTTCCAGTATGTGAAACTCAAGTGCTTCTCTCAGACATGCTTGAGAGCCACGTCCTGCTTAGGACAGGCGGGAAGGGTAGGTTCTCCTGTGTAAAGATCTTGAAGTCTAACTGACGTGGGGGTTATTTCATGAAGCTGCTGATCATTATCTTTGTGAAATCATAAGCTAACCCACTGCTCCCACCCCCCAGAACAGTATGGTTTTCTTGTATTCCCAATGGCACTCTATGGTAAAGCTACCCTGCTTCTCATGACAAAAGTAACTCCAGACCTGTAGTATACCTGCTCCAACACACACACATACAAAGCCACAAATAAATAAATAAAGAATTTTGGGAAAGTATAAAGAATTCTAAGACTAAGTCATAAGTTGGCATTATAAAAAAATTGATGGAAAGATTTAACTATTGGGAGAAATAAAATGTATGTGTGTGTGTCTTTTCACACATACACATGTAAATATATAAATCTTTGGTCAAAAGTAAACAAAAATGGGATTAAAAAGTTAAACCAAACTGCAAGGAAAATATGAAGTCCCTTGACAATCTAAGGACCATGAGCCCAAAGCAGGGCTGGTGTCATTAGAAAGAAATGCTTACACCGAGCGCTGAAGAGGCTGATGTAATATCCCAGTTTAGAAACGGTCAAATCAACAGAAGAGGAGACAGAACACAGAAAGATACTAAGATCCACTCATCATCAGAAATGAAAATGTACTTCAGATGTCCTGAATGTTTGTTAGCGTGGAAAAATAAAGGACATGCAAAATTTGGTTTTACCCATAAAACCTAAAAATGCCACATTAAAATAAAATACTTTTTACTATTGAGTGTAACATGTGAAGATGGGTGAACTGTGAGCGAGCAATTTATATGAATTTAATGAAGATAACCATTGAAATATAGCAAAACTTTAATGTGCTTTTCTTTAAATTTTGCTCTAACTTAGCAATATATGGGAAATAATGAAATATGATATAAAAGTGTCCTTTCTAATTATTTGTAAAATAAGTCTTTTAAACAGATGAAGTACTGGGTAGTAAAAGCTGGCTAGCTGAATTGTTAAACATTCACAAAATAAAATACCACACAACCACTAAATAATGGTACACACAGTTCATATTCTGCAACCCTTCTTGTATCTTTACCTATCTGTGTCAACACACAATCCCAACAATCGTATCTGCTGCAGTTATAAACAAAAGAGTTAGCAGTACATGTCTGCATAAACAAATGGTTTCATAAAGAGGTTGCAACCCTTTATCCTCAGGAAAATCATCGAGCTAACACTGAAGAATATAATTTTGTTCTTATAAAGATAACACACCATTTCCAACAAATAAAACTACTGACATTCAACCATGGTGTTAGGGTTATCAGGAACAGGCCTGAAGGGAGATTCTAGAACACATGTATGAGTTTAAGAGGCAAGTATGTCTTCAGTTGCTCGTCCAGCATCGTGTATAGTGACCCCATGATACCTACTAATGTGGAAAAGAAAGATTTCTTAGCTCCAGAGCTGTTGCTGGTGTGGGAACCTAAAAGAACTAGAATCCATCTCCTTATCCTCCAGCGCTCACCATCCATACCCTATGGGGCCAGGCTCAGACCTTTGGCCCACCTTTCATAGGTAGCCTGTACTGTACTGAATGTGAAATTTTTCACATTTGTCTGGTTGAACTCATTTCAAATGTTAGTCTCTTGTCCTGCACAAGATTTTTGTGAAATGGGCTTTATGGGCCTAAGGCTGATGGGCTATTTTTCTTTCTTTTAAGTAAATAATCATACAAACATGTGGTATGTGAGTAACTGTGGGTATATACATATTATTAACATCAGTTTGAAGAGGGCAGGCCCAAAGCTTTGGGTTTGTATTCCTTGAAACATTTCCATTTCCCCAATGCCCGCTTCTGCCACTGTTTGGGGTTCTGTGTGCCTAACACACCTCAGAGCCTGTAAACACTTCCTCATGAAGAACTTACTGTCAGACATAGAGCCCTGGGGACAGAAAGGAATAGTCAACACCAATTAGTATCTTTCTACCCTTATAGAGGTCTTCAGAATCCAGGCAGGTGTTCATAAGAACTCTGAATTTAGGGGCAGGGGCACTCCTGGAAAAGTCTCACACTCAATGGTCTGGAAGTCAGACAGAGTGACTGACTCAAGGGAGCAGCTGACTGAGGTTCCTAGGGAACTGAGGGATCCCCGAGGTTAGGCAGTCTTCTTAAGAATGTAACTAAAGAAGATTTGAGCATGGATTGGTCTGATGAGGAGGAAAGACATCAGTCTGAGGATGAGAATTCACAAGGCACAAAACTGAACAGACGTTATGAACGATCATTGCAATTTAATGATTAACTGCATACAGTCTTTTATAATGATTAACGGCATGTAGTCTTTATAATGATTAACTACATATAGGCTTTTATAATGATGGATTACATATAGTCATTTGAAGAGCAACACTTAACGTACCATGCAATTCACTTTTACAGTGTGCTTTCGATGGTTTGGGTGTATTTAAAAACGTTTTCAACCATCATCATTATCTGTGTCCAAAACTGTTATTCACTTCCCCTATTTCTGCAGTCATCCCTATTTGGTCCTCCACAGAGCAATCACTGACCTTCTGTCCATATCTATGGTCATTTTTGGACATGTCAAATAAAGGCACATCATTTTTTTTTTCTTTTTTTTTTTTTTTGTGAATGCTTCTTTCACTTAGCGTGATGTTTACAAGATTTGGCCATGTTGTAGCATGAGTGTTTTATTCCTTTTGATGACTGGATGGGTCTTTGTTTGAATTTTTAATTCATTTTTTTCTTACTTGTTTTTCATTTGTTTGTTTTTGAGATAAAACATAGCTATATAGTCCCAGCTGGCCTCAATTTGAGATTTTCCCGTGTCAGCCCCCTAGTACTAGAAATCAGCACATGCCAACATGCTTCACCTTCCCATCTCCTTATGGACTGTTTTTACATATTTCTTAGAGAATGGTTTATTCAAATTCTTAGCACATTTTCATTAGGTTATTTGCACTTTAATTGGTGAGTTGCAAGAGTTCTTCATATATTTTAGATACTAGGCCTTCATAAAACATACAATCTACAGTCACCTATTTTTTTTTCTCTTGTCCTGGAGGATTTTTGCTTTTTTTTCCCTCCACATCCCTAATACTGTCTTTTAAAGCATGTCTTTCATAAAAATAAAATGTATCTACTTGTATTGCCTATGCCTTCAGTGTCATATCTAAGGAACCATTGCTCAATTCAAGATCATAAAAATGAGCACTTGTGTTTTCTTCTTGGGTTTTGCAGTTTTGGCTCCTCATTTTGGGTCTTCAGCTAATTTGAATTACTCATGGGAGGTCGTATGAAACAGTGGTCAAGCTTCACTCTTGGTGTGAGACATCTACCTGGAGGGTCATTTGTTGACTAGCCCTTCTCTAATGAAATGTTTTTGCATTATTGGTGAAATGTAAGCCAAGCATTTGTGTATGCATTTGTTTTTGGATTCTAGATTCTATGATATTGATCTCTATGTACATCCTTATCCCAGCTGTCTTGAGAACTATGGATCTATAGTGAAGAGAAGTGCAATTCTTCCAACATTGCTCTTTTTACAAGACTGTTCTGAGTCCCTTGCATTTCCACATGAATTGATGAGTTTGTCAATTTCTGTAAGAAATTTAGTGGTACTGATGCAACAATGGCATGTAGGATATAAGGTAACCAATTGCTTTATAATCAGGAGAGAATTCCTGTCTGGTTCTGTAAACTTAGTCAAATGCCTATAGCTCTAGAGGTCATAGATCCTAAGGGGGAACCTACTTCTGTTGTTTTGCTAAATGGACATGCTGCCAAACTGCCTTCTAAGTATTTATTTAGAAGTGGTGCTGCTCTCAACCTTGATCAGAGAAGTTTGTTCTGTAGTGGGAATCAGTCAAGTAGATGCTTATAATTTGTCAAAATGCTGATCATGATCATTGAATGAACATCCTTAACTGGAATGTCTATGTCAACCTCCCTAGTCTCAGGGAATACGGAGGAAGACAAGATGGAAGAAAGGTGAGAGCTGGAGGATGTCGAGAAGTGCTCAAACCACTGTCTTCCAAACATCACATGGTTATCACACTCTTGAATTCATCACAGGTACGGTTATTTGCACAAGACCTGTACAAACTCAAGCCAACAAGATGAATCAGCATTCTTGCAGACAGCCCTACTTGGAATCAATTACAAGAATGAAAAGTACATGAAATAGGGAGCAGAATTAATTGAGAGGTATCTAGGGGGAGCAGGAGGAGAGTTTGGGGTAGGCAAACAAAATACATTGTATACATGTATGAACTTGCCAAAGAATAAAAATATTCCAAAAGAGAAAAATGATAAATCCAGTGGTGTTTGATAAATATTGCATTGACTTTATAGCCACATTTGGGAACTATCGGCATTCTCTCCGTGATCAGGCCATCAACACGGGGTGTCTTGCCATTTGTTGATTCTTCTTCATTATTGTTCAATGAACGACCCTAGTTTTAGTATATGAGTCTTCTGTTTCTTTTGTTATGTTTTGTTTTCTTGTTTATTCTATTCTAAGTGGAATTGCCTTTTGATTTCATTTTAAACTATTCATCATTAGTGTGTTATAGAAATATGACAAAACAAAATATAAAAATAAAACACCAGTTACAAATACAGTCAATATGCTATTTCATCTCAGTCTTGTATCCTGAAACTTTGATGATTGACTCTAATACTCTTCAGCCAATTCTCTTAAGAGAATTAGAAACACAGACAAGGCTGCTCATTTCATAGTAGTGACAGTGCTACTTAGGTTCCAATCTGGAAGCCCCTTCTTTCTTTTCTTTGCCTGGCTGTCCTGGTTGGAACCTTCAATGACATGCTGAAAATGTTGAAGACAGTTGGTAGTGTGGACATCTTCTTCTTGGGCTCAACCTTGGAAGCTCTCAGTCTTTTGTCACTAAGTACAATGTCAGTTTTGGCTCTTTGGCAGTGATACCCTGCTCATCACGTTATACCTTTGCTCTTTGTCCCTAATCTCTTGAGTATTTTGCCATTCCAATGTTATAAATGGTTTTTTGAAGAAACATGTTGATGGAACATGTCCAACAAAATATCAAGTATATAATTTAAATTTTATCCAAGAGACTTTAGTTATGAATGGAAATAAGCAAAGAAGGAAACCAAATGAATCCATGCTGTCTGGAGGGGGCTACCACAGGCACTTTTCTTCTTAATAATTTCTTCTATTTTCTCATAAGTGATTGTGTTACTTTCATTACCATAAGAAAGAAAACCAAAGAACCAAAGTAATTCAAAATAGATAAAACTACTTTTTATTTGAGAGACAGAGAGAGAGAGAGTAATATGTGCTGGGACAGCCAGGCTCTGTGACTACATCCCAAATACCAGAATAGGTGGCAGGTGTCTTGGTGTCTGGGTGAGAAAGTGAGGCAGCTATGGTATCCACAGGGCTTAGAGACAGCATCTTGGAGGAGAATTCAGCACTAGTCCTGAAAGTAGCAGGGAGCCACCTACCGCAGCACAGAGGGATTCTGCAGATAAGGGAGCTATTCATGTTTTGAGGGTCTAGGCAAGTTGTGCCTAGAAGACACAGGTTCCATGGCATAAGGAGCTGGTAGATAATATACTCGGAGTTTTCCATTCTTACAGATAAAAGGACCTTGGAAAACCATTCAGAAGAGCCTCATGTACCTTACTGACTTGAGAGTGAGAAGCAAGGACAGAGCGCCCTGGAAGGGAAATATCCTTTAAGTGACACGTTTTAGAATTCCCATTGCCAACCAAACTCCTTGGCTTATGCTGTGTGACCTACTAGCAACATTTTTTACATTGAGCTTTCAGGTAGCCTAAAGGCCTGCTGGCCCTAATCCTGTCCTAAACACTAATTCACATTAAGCGGAGCTGTCTGGGAGTCTTACCTTCTGCAAGATTTAAATATTGGTTTTTCATAGTATAATAGAACAGTTAATCAGTCCCAGGGCTATGCCTTCACCCCCTCTACTTCTCAAGTGACTGATACTCCTGTTATGCTCCTCATAGCCATGAAACACAGAAAATATTTTTGAGATTATAAATGAGTGAAAGCCTCTACAAGATACATATTTGGTCACCCAGAATATTGCCCAGACCAAGGTCCTAGACATCAGCTTCCTCCCCACTTGTCTGGCTGTTAACCAGCATTGAGGTACTGTGAACCTTCTTGGAGACTTGGCACGTAGCACAGACCTGGTTTCCAGCACTTTGAAGGCTGAGACAGGAGAATTGTGATCTCCAGGATAGCCTGGGCTAGAGTGGCACCTTGTGTGAAGACCATAGCAAAAAAATGCCGAAAGGCACTTTGAGAATTGAACCAGAGATTGACAGTGAAGTACCAGAAGATTTTTATTTCAGCAACTCAATTCTTCTCCTAGACATGATAGTAGCTATGGCTAACACATACATGCACATCCACAGTGTTCTAATAAAACTTTATTTGTGGAGACCAAAATTAGAAATGCCTGTATTTTTTACATGTCACGAAATATGACTCTCATTCTGATTTATTTTTCAACCCTTTGGAGATGTGAAACACACTCTAGCACACAGGTCACAACAAAGAGGTGGACAGAGATTTGATTCATGGGCTATCCTTGACTAATCTCTGCACTCGGACATGGACTTGACCAAGAAACCTGGAATCCACAACTACAGGAGAGGCCTCTGTAGGAGAGGCATCTTCCATGAGGCTCACAATCACTGGGTTTTTTTGTTGTTGTTTTTAGTTCTTTCGAGACAGATTTTCTCTGTTGTAACTCTTAGTGTCCTGGAACTCAACTCTTAGAGATCCACCTCCCTCTGTTTCCCAGTGCTCGGATTAAAGGCACGCACCACTATCGCCCAGCAACACTGGATTCTCATTGTTGGAATTATATGTTGTCTTCTGAACCCAACCCATACTCTCCGCCTGTGCCCATCTAAAGTGCTTCTTTTTACTCATCATACCCCTGGTTCCATTCTGTCTCTGCTCTGCATCTTCGACACGAGAAGCACCTTGCCAGCCAATAGCAGAGTTCCAGGTGGTTGGAAAACACACCTGTGGCCTATGGCACATGAGCAAAACCCAAACCCATTCAACATCTCTCTCTTCCAGTTCCCCAGAAAGAGCAAACTTTCTGTGTGCTGCTTTTTAAAATGCAGCCATGTAAAGGTCACAGTGTAGGAGATGAAACACGGGGTTGTAATAAGGAAGGCGAAATAAAAAATAATGACAGAAATAAATTGTCATAAGAGGGGGTACAGTTATGATTTATTGTGATATTCTACAAATTTGGAGGTGATTAAAAGCCACCTAAAATTCACATTAACAAGTCACATAAAAATGGAATTAAACTAGTGGGCATAATGTGGCAGGGAATAAAGAAAAATCATGACGGAAATAAATTGACAGGAGAATGATACTATTCAAGTTATACTCTGCCGTGCTACCCTGACAGGAGCCTAGTGTTTTAATTTTAGAGTTTGGATGAGTTTTTGAAGTTCATTAAAGGCCCACATTAAGAATCTCATAAAAGTGAGAAGAAATTAGTGACCATAATGTGGCAGAGGAAATAAAGAAACAATAATGACAGAGATAAATTGACAGACGAATGATACACTTAATGTGTCTCTCTGACACCCGCTATTAATAGGCCGCTCCAAGCTGGAACAAATGTCATTCATATTTTAGCCAAAGTATACCACTAATTAGACCAGCTATCTGCACTGGAATTAGATTTGAGATCCCTCACCTTTAGAGTGGAATCATTTGAATTCTAAAGAAAAGAGCCGGTGACAGAAAAAAAAAAAAAATTCTGCTTGGGCTTTTCTAATGAGATAAAATTCCCCCTTCTCCCCATTTCGCAGCCATAATTGCTGATTATGTTGTTACATAGCGGAGGCTCTCCTCTCTCCTCCGTCATTATGATCTAGTCTGGTACATCCAGGAGGCTTCAAACGCGCGCTGGAGTGGCTTGAGTCTAATTTAGCGCTCATTTAGGCCGCAGGTACCACACAAGGTAAACACGGCATTGTTATAATTAATTACCCCTTAGGCCTCGCCAGGCCATCTCTGTTTCAGCTGACCCTTATAATAATAAGGCTGCCGGGCATATTGTATTTCTTTTGACAGATTAATTAGAAATTCAGCCGTGGAGGTACAAAGCAACCCGGTCATGAATATTTAAATGGCCTGACACAAAAAATCATGAAAGAATTGCTGAACTACATGACGGACAGGGGATATTAGGCAAGTGACTCTAATCAATAATCTCTTGATCTCTTACATATTAATACACTGCCTGCTGTTATTAAGCTCCGTAATAAGGAAGGGGAGAGAAAGTTAGTGTAGCTGTGCTGTAGGCCTCGGCGAGGCCCCCAGTGGTTATGCTAACTGACTGAGAAAATGCACACAGGAGCCAGGCCTCAGCCTCTTCAATCTAATCCAATCTTAAGAAATGGCAGCGCTGAGGAGCGCAGACTGGATAATTATTGGCGCTGACAAGGTGAGAGCGTTTGCAGGCAAATGAGCTCAGAAGCAGCCCCAGTGCCCAGACCACCCAGAGCAGGGCACGGGAACACCAGCCCGCGCTGCTGTTCGCCTTGTCGGGAGGGGAGCTGGGGGCCACTGGGGACATCAGCCCTGCCGAGGCCCAGGCCAGGGGCGGCGGCCGCTGAGGCCTACGGGGCGCCTGCCTGTTGTCCGGGGCGACTCTGACACTGAGTCGAGGAGATTTACTTGGGGTCCCTGTGCGCAGCGTTGGCAACGCCAAGGCCACTGAGTGAATTAAGCAGCAGAGGCTGAATATCATCTAAATTCATTAGCGGACAAACTGCTGCTTCCCTTCAGCCCCGAGCAAGGCACCGGCTGTGCATGCTCCAGGCCCTGTGTGAGCCTTACAGGGCTGCGGTCCTTGGGGGAGCACGCAACCCCCAGCAGCAGCTAGGGAGCCCCTTTCAGTCAGTCTGGGTGGGAGTGGGGTAACAACCAGGGGGAGCACCACGGCCACTGGCTCAGCCTTTGGCGTGCAGGACAGTAGGGGACCACCGAGCAACCTAGGCTTGACAGCAATAGTACGTGCTGAGGTCCTGTGTATACAGGACAGGGTTAATCTTACAGGCTGTTTGACTATCTGAAAACAAGGAGGCACTGGGAACACCCTGTGCTGGAGGGCAGTGGGCATGGAGGTGCACTCCTCACCTGAGGCTCTGAAATTGGCCTGCCGAGCTTCTCCCCGATCTTTGAGTTCGCTGGAAGTCCCTGCAGAGACTCCTTTTTAGGTTATGTGACCTAGGCTGTCCGATCTCCAGTTTGCTCTTTACTGATGCCTCTGCTTTTTCTATTCTGTCACAAGGGACTGAGGGGAAGATGTTGCTGTTCAACCATACCCACAACCCCACAAGAACTCACTTGCAGCCCAGAGCCTGAGTACGGTACAAGGGGTTCCCATTAGCCACCGGGTATCCTGAGCAGGCCCAGTGCCTAGGATCTCCGCGAGTCAAGCCCTTGGACCCTCCCTGGGACTCTACCCGACTCTGAAGTTCTTTTGCAATCAGTGAGTTCTGAGTACAGAAACCATGCAGAAAGTTGGTATGTTTGCTTCTAAAATATTGCCTTTCAGACAAAAATAAGGACTTTGGAGTGAGGTTGCTTCACTGTTTGGTCTTGCCTGGCTGTTGCTACTCACTGGTCTCAGCTGTAGACTGAGAATTATCACCCTTACAAACACCAGACCAGAGGCAGGCTGGGAAGGTAGGGACCTCCATAGAGGAGGAGGCTGGGCTACCCAGAGGGCCTTGCTTTTGTTTGCTCCTGACTGCCTAATCTCTGCTTCTATGGCCTTTCCTGCAGACATCTCTCCTGAGGACTGTGGCCTCTGAAGTCTGTCCTTATCCAACGGTCTTCTTCCATCTCTCTCTGGAGTCACAGTGTTGGAGGAGAGGAAAACTTTCTGCATGGTGTTTTAAAATTATTCCTTCCATGCAGCCTTCTGTGTGCCTACTATGTGCAGGTTCTGGAGAGAAAACCCACCTCTTTCTCAGAAGGCCGGGTTAGCCTAATAGAGGGCACATTAAAGAGTGTCTACTAAGACCCAGCATCAACAGCAATACAGGAGACCAGCAGCTGTCCTGCCCAGGCCTGCCTGTCTCACCGTGGGAACTGCCCCAGAAGGTCTTGCTGACATGTCATATGTTGTCTTTGCACTGCAGAGTTCTGTCCTATCTGGAATAAGGCAAAGCCCCTAGCCAAGGCTGAGCCAGGGACAGGATGTGACAATAGACTTGATTTCTAAGCTTCTTCCTCCTATAGGCTTAGCTTTGATTGACATTTCTGGAATTGAGCAGTGTAAGAAAATGGAGGGGTTGAAGTCCTGGGAGAGGGGAGAGAGGACGGAAACAAAAGAGGGAAGAGTGGAGTCTCAGGTCACAGCATGGGAGGTGGGTTCCGAGCTGTGGCCAGGGTGGGGAAATAAGTCCGAAAGAAAGGAGATTATGAAGTTTTACGTCTGGCCCACCCTGCACTGAGCATTGTTTGTTTGCTTTTGTTCTGTTTTAGCAGGAAAAAAAAAATCAAGACAGCAATTTTCATGTCTGTGTTGATACAGTGCAAGACAGAGAAGAAAACATGGATGGAATCTCGTGGAAACCAGAAAGCCAAGCCACTCTGTGGTCATCGGGCACCTTGGGGAGCATAGTTAGCTAGCTGTCCTGTGACTGTGGAGAGGGAACGTGGGCTGGCTTAGGTGCTGTGAGTAGCTTCCTCTGCCCATGGTCTGCTGGCCTTGAGGTCTGACTTGCTTGCACTGGGCCTTGTCTTCAAGTAGCTCTCAGGAAGCCAGGGACAATCACACATGCTAGGGGAACACTCTGGGCTTTGAGGCCTCTGCTTGTGTGGCTACCAGTTCCAGCCGGAATCTCTCAGAATATACAATACACAGGGAAGACAAGAAATGGCCTGAGTTCCAATGTGGCCACACTGTGATGCTTAGAAGCTGAGCACTTCTGCTCTGCCATAGACCTTCCTGTCACGGGCACAGTCACGTTTGCTGCCCAAGTTTTACAAGACCACTGAACAACGCAATAGTCTGACAGGGTCCTTGCCTCGTGACATTCTGTCTGCTACTTGCTTTCTTGTGTGTGCACTCCAACTGACATCCCACCAGCATGAAGTGCCCCACCTGCTCTGAAAAATCCCCCTGCAGCTGTGCATTTTGTTTGAATTCACTGATTCGTAGTTGGCTTTGTATATGATTCTGCTTGGTACCTAGTGTGAGGTCACAGGCCCACCCTCCTCATGGGCCTGTGTGTCTTCTTAGAGTCAATATTAGGTCCAGAGTGCTGGGTACATTTGCTTGGGCTCTCAGCTTGAGTCTGGGTGCTTTGGAAAGCCCTGCTTCTTTGGCAGCATCCAGAGATTCAGAACACTCCAACTCTGGGCTAGGGCTCAGAAAGGGAGTGAAAAAGGGATGAGGTAAGACGATGAGGGAGAGGCTGCCAAGGGCGGCATTCAAGAGAGCAGCTCCGGAGAGCGGGGCTTCTCAGGATGACAGAGTGGCTGTGATGGTGGTGGCTGCTTCTGCTCTAGGAGTTTGGCTTGGAAACACCTATCAAAGGTGCGTTTCTGGCAACAGGCTCCTTGACCTCCCTCTCTTTACTGCCGGCTTATAACGAAGTGCAAGCCAAGAAGCAAATTCATTGCAAATTGTATAAAAGTTTTGGGGCCAGAATGAAGCTGTTAAAAACCACATCTGTAAAAATGGCATAATTATTATGGGTGGGTAAAAATCTGGCAAGAATTATTTTCTTAAATAAGGCGTAAAGGGGAACAGATGTGCTGTAACTGACACTTTTCCCCCTCAGCTTCACAAATTCTGTGGAAAGAGAAAAATGGATCTGATTTATCAGATTATCTTATTTATTTCAGTACAGCAGCCAGGAGGCCAGAAAAACCCTGTTGTCTGTTTTTAGTCCCTTATAAAAAAGAAGAGTCGACAGGAACTCGGTGAGACGCTCTCAGGCAGTGGAGGCTTGGCTGCTAACGAGAGGGGAGCATCTGTGGGGAACATCAGAAAAGTCCGTATCAAGGCCCAGAGAAGATTCAATGACAGGAGGGGAGGTGACCATGACATCTAAGTAGAAAATCACAGGCACAAAGGAACATGGCTTTTAGGATCAAGATGGAATGTGAAAAATGGCCTGAGACAAAGACAGGCGCTTCAAGTCTGGAAGTCATTACCTCCAAGTGAAGACAACAGAATTCCATGTTGGTTGGTCAGTGTCTGCAAAGGAGGCTTTTGGTGGGGTTTACTTTTTGGAGCTTAGCAACATAAATTTGTTGCCATTGATCTGTTAAATACAATGGACACATGTTGGCAGGGAAGATTCAGCCCGAGCCTGGAAGGTATTAAGGGACAGCCTATGAAATAATCGCCTAAATGGGCCCACTGCAGGATCTTAATACCCCGTGACAACATTCAATTGTCAAATTCAGCCAGAGTGTCCAAGATGCTATGACAATTAAGCCAGAAATTCTTAGATTTATTTTAGCACCCCCCCACCCCCTGTTAAGTTAAGAACAGGAAATGCCAATGAGCTGTGAGACGCTAAGCAAGAAATCAGAAACTGGAAGAAAAAGGGATGGTCTAGCATTTTATGAGACTTCTGCCATTAACTCTGTAATGAATGTCTTTCACCTCCCCTCGATAAAGACGCAATGTGGGTTTTAATTGGACTTTTGGCTTTTCTTCATTTGATTTAAACCAAGGTTGAGTTTCAAACAATAACACCGAACACCTGGTTAACACATTAGATGATATGTGCAGTTGTAAATTGTGGTTTTAATAGTAGGTCTCTGGGGAATTTCAAAGGGCTCATTGTTCTGTTTGGTAGATATTGGGGGGCGGGTAACTATTTTGGGCTATAAGAGCCACACACATGACTTTGGTCCAAGTCAGCTTATGAAACTTGATCATTTGACCCCACTGGGGGGCCGGTTGTTTTGACTCAGATCATGAGCTAGATTTTCTTGTTCTCCAAAGTCCTGTTCCATGTTTGTTCTTGGTTCTATATTTCTAGGACAACAGATATGATGTCATGTCTAAACATGACGGTGAGTTCCGCTAATGTGCACGTGAGTGTGTGTTCACATACGCCGATGTGTACAGGCTCTTCCTTGTGTGTTGGTTCTCTGGTGGGGGTTGGGGAAATTTAGAGCAGCAGTTCTCTTTTTTTCCCCTTTCTGAAAAAGCACTGAGGCTCTCTGGGATGGCGGAGTCTCAGTCAGGCTACTTGTGGGTTTTCTTTTCCACCCGCCCCTTTCTACATCAGCAGGGGGCTGGCCCTGCCTGGAAGCCTAAGGGGGTCCCCTCATATTTTAAAATGACACTTTTCCAAATGCCTGAATGACTTTTGCCCTTCCCTTCCTGCTGTGGCCCCACCCCTGCCTTGGCCTCCTAACTCTCAAAGGCACACACTGAAAACAGAGCCACAGGTCTTATTGCTTCCCTCTGGCTGGAACCATGAAACTTGGTGGAAATCACCTACAGAAATGCCCCGAGGGAGTCACTGCTCTCCACCACTCTCCGGTCCACTTGGCCTCACCCACAGGGCCCCTGTCATACCCACCCTGGAGACCAGACCAAGAGGAGTCACCCTGGACCCATCCTGGGGGGCGGCGGGGAGGAATTTGCTGCTTGTATCCCAGGATAACCCAAAAAAGAATGGGAGGAGAAACAAAGAATGGTCATTAGGGAAAACACAACATAGAGGCCTTCTCTTTGAAACCTGCTCTTTTAGGAGAAGCAAATTGAGAACTCAGGTCTGTCAGGGACAGGCTGGGAAGCCCTTTCATGCTGTGGCAAGGATGCAGAGGCCACTTCTTACTACTCTGTCCTGTCTTGTCCTGGGGCTTTGCTGCAGTGAGACCCAAGGGTCATGTTCTAAGCTCCAAGAATTCCTTCTGGAAACACCTCTAATCTTTCCTGTTTCTGAGAAAAACGCCAGGGTGCGAAGATTAGACAGTCCTCCTGAGCAAAGCGCTCAGAAGTCAGCTGAGCTGGGAGGGGATGACCGATCTCTGAATGTCGACCGCAGCCATTTACCATGTGTCCTATGCTCCGATAGTGTGCCTAGGGCTTGGTCCACGGAAGGCATGTTTCCCTGTATACAGTAGATACTGCGCCTCACACATAGTGGGTGCTTCCTATTCATACCAGTGGGCGCACATACATTACAGCAGGCTCGATGCCATGCACACAGTAAGTTGTATTTCTCATATACATACAGTGGGCACTCTTTCCTCACACTCAGGAGCTTATGTCTCATAGAGAGTAGCATGGTACCTTGCACACACGAAGTACCTGCTGCCTTCAAGGTAGTAGTGCCCGGGGCTTACAACATGGATCTTTGAGAATGTTGCTGATCCCAATGGACCTGGGTTATGGCCTTTCCACTTCACAGGAGAACAGACCTTGAGAGCTTATAGGCAAGGGCAGCAGGTTCTGACATAGAGACAGAACCTGTCCTTCTACCGAGAGACAAGGAGCTCAGCGTGGGAGAGCAAGGTATTCAGACTAGAAGGGCAGCTGTAGTATGAGAAACATCCTTGACCAGGCTCCCTCATTAGTGCCCTAGTCCTTGCTGAGTTGCCTTCCTAGACACTGACTTCTACAGTCCCAGCGGGGAGAACCCAGCACACTTGCTTGGCCTCCTCCTTAATTTTTTCCTAATTTTCAGAGAACCTATCTCTGCCACCAACTCTCCTGGGTTGCCATATGGACATAGAGGCTGAGGCTTGGGATGCTCCAAGTCTTGTTAGCTCTTGTTAGCTCCAAGCCTGTTCTGGCCATTTCCAGCTTTATAAGAGCTTAAACTGTCTTAAGATACACAGTTTGTGGTTTGGATCTTTAATGTATTACTCTCTAGTCTGTGCTTTAGATTTTGCTATGAATTTATTGTCTGGTGGCACAAGCCTATAATCTCGGCTATTCTGGAGACTTGGGTAGGAGAATTACTCAGTTCAAGGCAGCCTAGGTTACAGAGTGAGTTCTAGGACAGTTTGAAGGAATTTAGTGAGAATAAAAGTAGAAAGAGTACTGATACATCATTCAGTGGTAGAGGACTTATCTAGTGTGTGAGGCCCTATGGGGGGAAAATCACTATGCTTGGTACACAGTATCTTTCTGTCTGCTTCAAGCTAGGGCCAGTCTGAGAAAATTCCTGGGGAACCCCAATGTCAAAGCCCTCCCATTTCCTAGTCTGGGTACTTGAGGTAGCTTCTTCTGTGCTTAGGTTTCCTAATCTAAAAATGGAAGCTGTAATGAAACTGTCCACGTGATTCTGGATAAGGATTCTGTGTGGCTTGTATCTGAACAGACCTAGGCACAGTGTCTCCTATCCCAGAATTCATCTGGGCTGTTGATCCCCCCCCCCTGCCCTCCCCAGGCAGGAGGCAGCAGCAGATCCCACTGGCATCTGTTCATGGGCAGCTGGAGTTCTCAGAGCCACTCACTAGACTGGCCACCCAACCATATTTTAGGTTTGGTTGGCTTCTCATTGCAGGGACCTCTCAGCCTGGAGTTGTTTCTTCCTGGTCTCCCATTGGTGCTGGCTCCTGTGAGCTCTCTTCTTGGCTCGCTGCTTCTCTCCATTAAGTTGAGCATCAGGCTGCTTGGACAGTCTATCTTGGATACCTGATGATGTATAGTTTCAACCCAGGCAATGGTGTGTTGTGGATATTGGCCTTATTGCTGGTTCCAAGCACTCAGGTTCAGGGATAGTGTCGGCCTAAGGTTTGTAGGATGAGTGATGATGTGGGCAGTTAGGATCAAAGTATGGGAAGTGTTTGAGACAATAGCCTGAAGCTCAACTTCAACAATCCAAGAGTCCAGGAGACTCAGGAATAGGGGAGCCCAGACATGAGAGGGGTAGGTGACCCAAGCATGAAGGAGTAGGTGACCCAAGTATGGTGACATTACCTGGCAGGCAGTGGTAGAGCCACTTAGTTTAGGGACTAAGTGCTGCCATGAGATTTGCGGTCAGGAAGAGCCTTGTAATATCACCTTCTGGAGGTCTACTTGACTGTGATGCTCTTGGCTGGGTCTGTGGCATCCCAGGCTGAGATTGGGTGGCAGGTGGCCAAGTGCACTATGGGAACTAAACACCTATGTGCTCCTCCACACAGGGTCAGGAGTGCTGCACAGGCCATCTTGCCTTCCCTGGCTTCTGACAAGAAAGGGAACTTGGGATGAGCAACTCTTCCTTTGTCTCGGAAAAGGAAAAGATACTGTACTTTTATCATCCAAAGAGTGGTACATGTGTCTTCTAGAGGCAATATTTTCAGGAGTTTCAAAGTTCCTTAGGGCATTTCCTGCTGCGAGGGTCAAGGTGAGGTCTCAGCTATCATTTTCAGCCCAGTTGTAACCATCACGAGTGTCAATGGAATCCCTCTGCATCTCTTCTCGCCATCTTGCTATCACCTCGCAGCCTTAGTTCTGCAGGCTCTACACTGCTGCTCTCTTGTATTTTCTATTGTTTCTAGCTTTTGTTTGTTTGTTTGTTTTTGAGACCTGGTGTAACTCTGTGGCCCAGGCTGGACTGGGCCTCTCTATGTAACCTATACTAGTCTCAGACCTATGCATCTGGCAGGCTCTGCTGGTTTCTAACATGAAACTGGGGTAGTGATCCCCTATCCAGAGACTCTCACGGCTTCCTCCTCTCCTGCCACCCATTAGTGGCATCCTGGAAAGCCCAGGTCTTCCTGCTCCTGTTCTTGCCCTTGAACTTCCTTGCTCCTGCTCTCAGTACCTTTGTCAGGCTTCTGCTTTCAACACCAGGTGAGGAGGTCCTCCCAGGCTCTGGAGAATCCTGGACTCATGTCTTCTCTCCTTCTACATGGTTATTGGGTGTCAGAGTATGGTCTGTCTATTGTCCCCCCTCCAGGGCCACATAGTCTCCAGGAAGGCTGGTGGCTGGCAGGTGGCCTCTTCTAGGTGTCAGGCAGCACTTGGCACAGGAGTATGTTCCAGAGGGGCCGAGTCATTCAGAATGAGGAAGATTAGCTCATCTGCTCACCTACAGGAAGGGAAACTGAGTCTTGGCTGGGTTCAGTGTTCAGCCTGGGACCTCACAGCTTCCACACTAGGGAGCCTGGCTGGAATCATTCTGTTGCTAATTTAGTATGCCACATGATAGTGTCATGCCAAGATAGGCACGGAGAGTTCTGGAATGCCCTCTCTACAGGTGACACTCAGGTCCTTCTGGCCCTCCTTGGCACTTTAGGCAGTGCCTTCATCCCAAATCTTCCTGACAGCTGAGAAAGTGCCCTCAACAATGCACAGGGAAGCTGTACACAAGGCAGGGTGTGTGGTTAGCCTTAGCTTGAGCAGACACCCTTCCACTCCCCGGACAACTCAGCAGTATGTTTTTCCCTTTTCTCAATGCTGTGATCATTTGCAGCCAGTGTTTTGGATAAAGGCACACTGTCTCACCTGCTCTGTTTTACCACTTTCTTTTTCCACTTAGCAGAGGAGTTCCACGTAGGCCTTTGGGGCCTGTGGGGAGAAATCTGCCAATTCCCTGTGGCAGCAATACTGGGAGGTGGAAGGAGCAGAGCCCAAGCCAGCTGGTGGGGTGGATGCAATGGCACGGCACGGAGTGGAGAGGTTTTGCGGACTACTTCAAGGCAGTTAATGAATCAGGTCGCCTCATTACCTCTACGTGTGGGTTTTAAACACATATTTATTCTGCTGCAGCTCAACAGTTACTCTCTAGGATGCATCCAGGACTGCTGAGCATGCCTCTCCTAATTCTTTTTCTTTTCTTAGTCCATAACCTTTCTCTCTCCTCTGCTTCTCCTCCTCCTTCATCTCCTGTTTTCCCCCTTTCCTCTTCATCATCATAGCTGCCCTTCTTCTCTTCCTCCTCCTCTTCTTCATCCTTTCCCACCTCTTCCTCCTCCCCCTCCTCCTTATAAAACTATCCTTATCTTCCTCCTCTCCTTTATTCTCTTCTTTTCAAAGCGTCTTCATTTCAAATTGTCTACACCTTCTTACCTGACACCATATAATAACGTAAAACCCAGGGCTTGTGAAGGCAGTGCATTTTTAGTAGTAGCAGCCCTGAGACCTGTTTAGACATGGATTCCCATAATAGCCCAGGCCTCGCCCTGGTCAGGTGCTCTTTCATTCTCTGCTCAGCCTGCCCCTTATGTGCAGAGGAGAAGGAGGAAAGAGATACTTCTTTGTGCAGCTGTCTTCCTCCCCACCATCTTCTAGGCTCATCTGGTGGGTGCAGAAGCAACCAGAACGTACCTGAATGGCTGTACCATGCCAGGGAATTTAATTAAGAATACACACATTAGAATTTCAGTGGGATTGCCTATTTAATGTTACTTTATTAAGCCTTCCATCAAACCCATTTTATGTATATCAGTTGATACACAATTAATCTGTTCTCTTGTGAGAAAAAAAAATAGCACCGGAGGTGAATGGGAAGTGTCAGATGATCATAATTATAAGCGCTGTTCACTTGGAGCACCTCTAGCCTACATCAGGGATGCTGTGCAGAGGCACTCCTCACAACAGCCCACCTCATTAGACTTGACCTTCCCAGCTGGGGATTTCATTGGTGTTTTTTTAATGGGTTTGTATACCGCAAATCACAACACCTTGTGAAACCTCTTTGTAGCTACAACAAAAGAGAGCACACCAGTTTACAAAAAAAAGCCGCAGCTCTAGCTGGCAGGGTCCCCACCATAAGGCAGGGAACTTCTCAACCACTGACTGGGGAGAGGCTGTACCCCCATATCATCGTCACTGAGATAAAGGTCTTTCCCCAGCTTTGATGCACCTCTGCTCTGAGGAGCCACCGGCAGCCAAACAAGTAATTGCTGAGTTCTGATCATGCTTCAGAGCCCGATGACTGCCCACTTAGAGGAGGCTCTCCAAAGCCAGGAAAGAATCGACCCCAGTGTAACTGAGGGCATTTACCCACAGACAGGCTGGACAAACCAGTAGTGGCCGTGGATTAGAAGCCAAGGAAGTGCAGGTTGCACAAGGCACAGGGAGGCGGAAGGGCCAGGTGGGGAGCCTCAGAAAGAACATGCCTGGTTATCTTTTTCTCTTTCCATTTGTGTTTGTAATAAACTCTCTCTCATACAATTAGCCTCAATTGTTTTTATATCTTCAGAGGCAATAATACAGGCAGCCTGGGGAATAGTGTAGTAATCCGTATACCTGTGTTCATTTACCCAAATCACTATGGTTACAGCCAGGGCAAACTGTTTACCACGAGGATGCGAGAGCCTCTTTCCAGTTCCTAATGACCTTTGCTCCTTCAATAACATCAGCAAGCTGGGGAGGCTACCCACACCATTAAAACCAATTGCCTCTCAAGTTACTGAGGGACTCGAGCGCTTCCTCATTTATTTTTCTCATCTGATGTAGCTCACATGCCACTTCCTTGTCTTTAAAGAAGGGAAAAACTGTGGATTATTGATTTGCTGCTGAACAGAAGACCAACCTAAAAGCCCGGATGAATTGTCACTCATTATTGAAATTACTGAACACTAATTAAACTGGCAGCCCAAATCCCAGCAGGCCACACTCATCTGAAGCTGAGATTCAGACACTTGGGCAGTGGAAGAGAGAGAGCCTTAGCAACCACCAGGGTTGCAACATGTTTTGCATTGGTTTTTGCTTCTTAAAGGCACACAGCCCTGTTTGCAGTGGTTCAGGGGGCCACCACCTACATGCAAGTGGAAGATTGAGCTCAGGTCTTTTCCTGGTACTTTTCAGGAACTGAGAAGCCACAGGGGAGGTTGTTCTAGGAATATTCAGCCCCATTTCCCTGGTGAGAGCCAAACAGGCAGCCTGGGATACCACTGTAAGAGTAGTAGGCAGCCTTAGGATGAGCAAAAGGTCCCCCACACAGGCAAGGCTGGTAGTTCAGATGACTACGGTAGGGAGAAACTGAGTCACACTGGCCAAGAGTAGCAGTGTGGGCCTCCCTGGAAGGGAACCCTGCCTGGGAGCAATTCAGTTCACAAATCTAATTCAGTCTAGATTATGCCAGGGCCCCTTTCAAGGCCCCACAAAAGCCACATACATTATGCATGACCGCTGGTAATCCTCTTCTGACTCTGTCTAAGCAGAAACCCCCACTTGCTTGGTTTCAAAGGGGAAAGAGTCTGATCCAAGGCTGCAATCAAGAGTTAATGTCCCATAGTCACTGGAGAAGCACAGCTAATTGGGCCTCAACTAGGCCCTGCAAGAAGCCAAAGTATATACAAGCAGGAGGTGTTAGGGGGTGGGGTGGGGGGGTACTGTTGGCCAGTCATACTCAAACAGGGCAAGTATCTGGGCTACTATTCTGCTACAGTTCTTTCTCCCTGTCTCTCATCTTACTGTCTGTCTGTCTGTCTGTCTATCTATCTATCTATCTAATCTATCTCTCTATCTATCCACCCATACACACACACACACACACACACACACACACACATACACACACACACACTTTTTTTTTCCCAAAATAAAAACACTCAAAATTCAGTTTTATCTGTAAGGACCCAAACCAGAAAATGATTCAACTGTCCATCAACAGGTAAAAGGTCAAAGAGACTGGAACTTATCTACACAGTGAAATACCACTCAACAATGAAAAGGGATAGTAAATTAATATGTATAACAGAAAAGAAAAGTCGCTCTCTTTAAAAGCAGAGTTGCAGGCTGGGAAGATGGTTCAGTTAGTAAGAGTGCTTGCTGCTCAAACAGGAAGACCTGAGTATGAATCCCAGTATCCCCACAAAAGGCCAGGTGCATGTCTGTAAGTCCAGGGACATACTAGAGTGGAGACAGGAGGATTGCTGGGGTTTACTTGCTGCCAGCCTAGCTTCGGGTTCAGCCAGAGACACTGCCTCAGTGGAATAAGGTGGAGAGTGATCAAGCAGGACACTCGATGTTCTTCTGTGGCCTGCACATATCCACGGTCTCACACACATATGTATAATACACAAACACAGCTACCAAAAAAAAGTAAAAGCAAGGTTGTTTTAGGGATGCCCTTTACACATGTGCCTTGACCTGAATACAGGGACCCTAGGCCTGTGTATCAGCATGTCTAGTGCCAGTCGCCATCTTGAGAACCTGTGATCACATCCTTTGGCGCTGCACTTTTGGTTGTGCTGACTCTCAGTGCTGTGAGATCCACTCCTTCCTTCTCACGTAGCAGACAGAGTTCAGGATTGGATGACTGTCCTTACTGTTATCCAGAGCCAAGTGAGGCTCTGTCTAGTTCCTTGGGAGCAGGACTCTCAAGAATCAGGCCACAGGTCTGTGTCCTCGGGCTTTCTTTGACCAATAACACCCTAAGGAAACAGTGGGATCCCTGCTATGCTTGTGGACACATTGGAGTTCCTCTCCTACCAAGGCTGGTTGCTCCAGCACATGCTGAGGGACGTGCAGCTGTTTTAAGACCCTGGGTGTGACAGGTAGGGACTGAAGGCCATTTGTGGGCAATGCTGTGACTGAATGTGAACACCTTTGCTACCTATAGGCCCCGTTCCTTAGACAGGGGCCCCAACTCCATATTTCCTATTGTGTTACTATCCTGAGAGCCAATGGTATTGTCCATAGGACACGGTTAGGTAGGGCTTTCTGACCCTTGACCCTATTTGGTTTTTTCGTTTGTTTGTTTGCTTTGTTTTTTTCTATATATCTTTCAGCACATCAGTGCTTGTCCATGATACCTGGGAGATCATGGACTTTGTTTCTGTCTGAACTGAACTTGCTGCACACAGTTTTGTCCAGTGAGCAGTTGGGGGGCTGTCAGACACTCACATCTATGCTGATTTCCTTGTTATGTTGATCGTGTGGGAAGGCAGGCTGGACCTGTGCATGTCACAAAGCTAATGAAAGAACAGGACAGAAAATGAGACCGTACCTAATATTATTCCTCCTCCTCCTCCTCATCATCATCATCATCATCATCATCATCTTGTCCTCTTCCTCATCATCATCCTTCAGAATAAGTATTTTATCCTCTTACCCACTAGTGAGCATAGCATTTCCTTTTTTATTTTATTCGTTATTCATCTGGGATGGGTTTACATATGCTGCGGTGCACTTGCGGAGGTCTAGGTCAACTCTGTGGAGTCAGTTCTCCCCCTCCACCTTTACATGCATTTTGGGGATCACACTCAGGTCATCAAGTGCCTTTACCATCTGAGGCGCCCCACTGGCCATGACCGCTGCATTTCACAAGTCACCCACCAAGTGTCTTTCAAAGCATGTCACACCCTTCTTCCTGTTCTTACTTTAGTACACACCATCTGTGTGTGTATTTTGCCTTCCTTGTTCTTCATTAGGAGGAGGATAAACTCATTTCTTTCTAGCACTTTAATGATATACCTTAAAATATAGATAGACATCTTATCATCGAGACTAAGGTGGGTGCATAACGCCCCCCACCCCCCGCTTTCCTGTCTTTGTGCCTAGGCTTCTCCCAACTGTATCTGGTAGAGTGCAGTGCGAGAAAGTTAATAAGCGCCATCTTGGCCAGCTCAGGCTCCTGTAACAGTTCACTAAGGACTAAGGGCACAAAGAGCAGACACTTCTTTCTTCCAGCTCTGGAAGCTGACAGTTCCAGGTGAAAGTGAGACAGGTGGCCTCCTGGTGAGGACTCACTTCCTGGCTTGTGATAGCACCTTCTTGGAAGGTATACCACGATTTCCTAGGTGTGCTCCTGTGGAGGCACTTGGTGTCTATTGGCATCTCTTCTTACCATCAGAGCCAGGGCCCACAATTTCACCTCATTCAACCTGAATTACTACCCTAGCTTCCCTGTCTAAATGAGATCACATTGGGGGCAAGGTCTTCAACATATGGTAAGTATGGTAAGTAAAGGCTAAGACTTGTTATTACTTATTATTATGAAAATATTGTCAGCTTTATTTTCCTACAATATCTCTACTCCTTTTTTGTTTTCGATTTCCTTTATATTTCCTATGTCCCGTACTTGTTTTTTCACTTTCTTTTCTTTTTCCTTGTTACAATCTTTCGGTACTTTTTAAACCAGGGCTTGGACTTGCTGATACTTTGTCTGAAGGTATTGCATTCTTAAGGGTGAATGAATGACAGAGACCTGTGGGTTCCTACTGACTGAACTTGCTCTGGCACCAGGAAGATGACACTCCGTGTGCTGGCCTCTGCAGTGCTTGGTACACACTCTGCCATCCTCACTGTGGGTATCTGACACAGCATCTGTGTATTGTCCTGAGTCCAGATGTGGGCTTTCTTATTTATTTATTTTTTCAATACTGCTGCATTTGGTGAGGTTTGAAACCCAACTGATTCTGGGTCTAGAAAGCATCCATCATCACTTCTTCCTCTTGCCCTCCCTCCCTTTGCCTCCCTTCATTCTTCTCTTCCCTGTTCTTCCCTCCTCCCTGCTCCTCTCTCCTTCTCCCTGCCTCCTCTCTTTCTCTCCTTCTCTCTCTTTTTCTTAACTTGGACCTCCTCCAGCTCCATACCAGCACCCACTGTTTTCTATACATCTTGCCTCTCTGGTCCCCTGCCATTTTCCTGGTTCTTTTAGTTAATTAACAGCATCTCATTAACTACACATTATCTACTCTCCTATTATTTTCAGTGTCTGCTGGTTTCCTTTTTGCAAGTGTGTCTTCTTCTTTTGTAGTTACCTCATCTTTTCTCATAATTTCTTGTTCTCGTTCCACGCATATTAGTCTGCTTTTAATCTCTTGGAGACTTTAACTCTGTTACCTGTTGTTCACTCCTGTACACTTTGTGTCACACTTGCACATGTTTGGAAACTCCTCCAAGCCCTGAGTTAGAGCACTGTCTTTACCCACCTTGTCTATGGCAGTACATCCTCTGTGACTACAGGTACCTCTTGTTTCAGCCACTTCTGCACAGGGCACCTGTGACATCTTACATGCCCTTCCCAACATGAGTATAAAACAGCACATGCAGGAGTTTGAGGGAGTTCAGATCCTATGCAGTCTTCCAACTGGGCATGGATTTCAAAAGAGAAAACCACCATCGTTTCTACAGGCAACAGATTCTGAGGTGCCCTCTCTATGCCCCTCCTCCCCCCACTTCAATGGATCATAATAAAAACAGACTCAGGGAAAGACCTTTGGGTTGCATCTCAAAGGGTAACCCGAGTCCTGTCAGCAGGATAATGTCCCAGACTAAAACAGGCAGATCTCTTGGGAAAGGGAAGGGCCCTTTAGCTGTATCTCTGAGAGTTCCAAATGCCCCCAAGATCCTGGCCTCTCATTTGGACCTACTCTTAATTAAATACATAGTGAATCTTCCTCTCTGAGAACAGCTTATTGGGAAAGCAGCTCATGAGATGAAAAAAGCTATTCCAGTCTTTAGGTGCAGCAATGAACTGGGCTTCCATCTGTGCCTGGATGTCATTCACTTCAGACATTACAGTTGAAGTTCTTCCTCATAGTGACATCCCTTTGGCCCTGAAGACTCCTGGGTAGGGGAACATTCTGGAAATGAGATTAAAAGTTAGGGAAGTTCTCATGTGTTCCTGAAAGTAAATCAAACTCACCCTATCTCCCAAGGAGCTGCTGTCTTCCCACTTCTTCAGTAAAACATGCCCCCCATCTATGTCTAGTATGAAACAGTCAGAGTACCTGGTTTTTCCCACCGAGGTTTACAACTGCTCAGTTGTAAAGGTTTCATACATACAGATTTTTAAAGCTCAAATGCAGAGGGCCACAGCCCTTTGATTTCAGTTGCTGGAGAGATGTCACCTGCTGAGTAGTTGCTGGTGACTGCAGGGGCCAAGGGAAGAGGGCATGGCATGACTCCCTATCTTCTAAGAATGTTCCTCAGGGTTTCCAGGTGAAATCTGAGGTGTTCATCTATCTTTGTTCTAAATAAGAGTTGCTGCGGGGCGGGCCAATCCCTAGATGGAACTAGGGACAGAGCTGCCCCAGGAAGAGACTTTTTAAAACATACAGTCTAAGAATTAAGATGAAAGAGGAGATGGAAAGATTCTAAGGGCCAGAAGTGGTTGAACGACACCAAACAACAAGAACAACAACCACCCCAGCCTGTTTTGGACACAACATGGTTGGTGAACATATGATCTCACAGAGCCTAAGACAACACACAAGACCGACACAAGCTCAAGCCAGACAAAAATCCCAGCACCGAGAAGAAGAAGTGGCCAGGAGGTCCCACCCCTGACCAAGAAGATATTTACAATTGATAGATGTTGGGAGAGGGAAAATCACTTTTCTTCAGTGGAGGGACAATAGAAATACTACCCCAGGGCAGGCCGCTGCTCAGAATAGTTGAGTTGGTCAATGAAGATGGACTTCATGATGTGTTGTGTGTGTGTGTGTGTGTGTGTGTGTGTGTGATTTTTTTTAAGAGAAAGAATATAAAATGGTATAGGGGTGTCTGGGAGGAGTTGGGGAAGAGGAAATTATATGACCAAAACCTATTGTATAAAACTTAAAAAAAAATAAATTTTAAAAAGAATGAAGATAAAATGCAGCAGGTGCAGTCCCTTTGAGTAGTGCTGAGTGATGCCCAGATAGCCCACTATTTGGGCATTTGAGACAAAGGTCTTCAGCATAACCTGGGAGCTTTCACAGATTTTCAGAGCTCAGCCCATAGTGGTGTTCAGGTCACAGAGCTGGGTCAGGCATCGAGGAAGCAAGCTCAGAGCCAATGGGCACTCCACCCAGCCTCTTGCTAGCTTGGTGCCTGGGCTGCAGGTCTGCTCCTTTCTTGGGGTCAGGCACAGTGAATACAGTGGATATAAGCTCGTGGAGGACTCCATTTGGGTGAATCACTGGCTGCCACTGTGGAGCCAGTGATTCTTATCAGGACTAGTGCTGGGAGGTAACTCAAACTCTTCTGCTCTGTAGTAGAAATCATACCCTTTGAAGGGCCTCTGGAGTTTCCCCACCCTTATGGTTTTTTTCCTTCTTCTTCTTCTTCTTCTTCTTCTTCTTCTTCTTCTTCTTCTTCTTCTTCTTCTTCTTCTTCTTCTTCTTCTTCTTCTTCTCTCTCTCTTTCTCTGTCTCTCATTCTCTCTTTCCCTCCCTCCCTCCCTCTCTCTACGTGCATGTGGATGCCAGAGGACAATCTCAGGTGCTATCTACTAGTGTGCTATCCACCGCTTTCAGTACAGACTGTCTCATTTGCCTGGACCTCACCAATTCGGCTAGACTGGCTGGCTGGCTGATGAGTCACAGGAACCCTCTTGTTTCTGCCTTCCCAGTACTGGTTACAAGCACACACCACCATGCCCAGCATTTTTGCCTAGGTTCCTGGGATTAAACTCAGGTACTCACATTTTCAAGGCAAGCAGTTTATTGACTGATCCAAACCCCCCTCCCCAGCAAGTCCCTTATGATTGCTCTTTACTGTAAAGCAAAAGGCAGTCTTTGAGAGACAGCAAGGGGTGGAAGAAATAGTTTGGAGAAAACTATGCTGGTCTCTCTGGAGAAAAGAGAGAGACTGAAGGATTCTTATGGGTCCCACAAGACCTGAGAATTATAAAAAGCAATACTAAAAACTTTCCCAGGGTTCTTCAGAGAGGGGTACCCTGCCCCCATGGTTGATGAAGAGTATGCCCAGAGCTTGGTCAGATGAAGAGTGCTCAGTGACAGTACTGAATTGAGGAAGGGTTCTCTAGCCTCCTCAGAGGGGATGGAGGGAAGATACAGAGGACTGCCTAGAGCCCAGAGCAGACCAGAACAATAATAACACAGGGCTGGCTGACATGCTTCCTTCCCAGGCCCCCATTGGAGGAGCTGCATGCCTTGCTCAAGGTCGTGTGGCTGAGCCAGGATTGTGTGCAGTGCCCAGTGAGTACTCCTTAGGGTTGCAGGAGCTGTCCATGATTTATTACCCTGGGGCCATCCTGCAGCAAGTCCCAGCCTCTGCTTTAATCTGTATCATTCTCACCCTGGTCTTCATTAGGCAGGGCAAGATTCTGAATTAGAGAGAGAGAATTTTGACTTCTTTCCCACAAGGCCATGCACAAGCCAGACTTCTCTTAGCAACGTCCCCTGGACACACTGACATGATTAGAAGCTGCAGACTTGAACTTTGAAAGTTGCGTTTCCCAGGGCATCTGCAAATGGAGGTATTGCAGAAACCCATGTGGAGGTATGCCTGTTCACATTTACAGACAGCATGCCTTTGCTCAGCCTGCAGCCTTTTGCATGCCCATTGCTAAGACAGCCCGGGCATCAGAAGCCTTGGCAGGCTGGTTTAGACCAGGAACCTGAGTACTCTCTTCTTACAGTTGTATTGCTTCCACTGAATCCTCTTCTGGGAGGAGAGGCCACATTCCCAGGCAGCTAGCAGGGCAGCGCCTGCAGGGACCTGATTGCTACTGTGTGCATGTGGGTGATGGTGAGAAAGTTCTGGGCTTTCTTATTCTAGGTTAGGCCGAGTGAGGGTGTGAATGAACCAGAAAGCAACACTGTAACCAGTGCTGTCTGATAAAAAGAAGATGCAGTATGGAGGCAAATACCTTAATCCCAGCACTCAGGAGACAGAGGCAGGAGGAGTGTGAGTTTGAGACCAGCCTGGGCTACGTTGCGCATTCCAGGCCAGCCTGAACTACATAGTGAAAACCTGTTTCTGAATGAGTGAATAGATGAATGAATGAATGTGATGTGAGCCACCCCATAATTTTAGGAGATACTATACTAAAGTGCAGAAGAATCAGTTAATATTAACTTTAGATGCTCTTTGCTCCAACATAGATCATGTTTTCTATCATAGAAACACATAGTCATCATAAAGCTATTGATACGCTATTATTCTTTGTGTCTGTGTGAATCTTTGCATCTTCTGCCCTTCCAAGAGACTGTCCCTTTAGCCAGCCTGCCGGAAGTGTACCGCAGTCGTCCCTAGTAAGTGCTAAGGCTTGTGCACAGTGCTGCTCTGGAGAACTCTGTGGTCAGTGGGCTGCATGGATACAGCAGCTCCCCAGGTTTCCTCAAGGACTCCTGATGATGTATGTGATGCTGCACACAGGCATGGTCTGGCCTAATGTGTTGGCTGCATGTACCTGTTCCTTTTCTGTGGATCATGTCGTGACTCACATGTCATGGACTCAGGGTAAATTTCTGCAAAGGTCTCTAAATTTCAGCTTTTTGATTAACCAAATGTTTCCTAAGTTTTTTTGGGGGGGCATAAAACACCTGCTAATGTCACACAGGATGTAGGTCCTGCTTTGTGGTTGAGGGGCTGAGGGGAGCAAGGGCAGGGAGAGCCGTCTTCAGGCATGGTGGACACATCACCATTGCATTTGCAGCCACTATACCCCCCTCTGACACTGAGCCTGAACTGGTTCTTACAACCAATGCTAACATAGTGTTCCCTATAGGACTCTACATGTGCCCAAGGGGCTGGGACACCACAGCGGGTGCCCAGGCAAGACAACCACAGGGCACTTGTCTGATCAGGAAGGAAGACAACAGGAAGGGCACTGGGATTCCGGGTGCCTGATGGGGCTGGGGCTGGAGAGTGATAGTCCCTTTGCTACTCTGTAAGAGCCTACTGTGCTCGTGGACAAGAGTCCAGCAAGCACATCCAGATGCCTGCGTGAGCCCATGGAGGTAGCTTCACATGGCCCAATTTCAGAGGCACCTCCTCTAGGCAGTGTTTCCGTTTCAGTTGGAATAGAATCTTCCAGGTTTGCATTCGGTGCTTGCTGAGTTTACAAGCGACAGGTTCTGCATGGGGGTTTGAAACAGGCCAAGATCTGGATTTTTCTAGTTCAGCTTTTGCAGGCAGGAGAGGAAAACAGGAGAATACACTACTTATTTACTGTGCCCTCCCTTCCCTTCCATCCGAATGCTTGTCATCTCTCTAGCCTTCTACTTCACCTATTAATGAGCACGGAGCCACCCGTGGAAGCCACCGACACTGAGAGAAGCCACTACATTTTGCCTGGGGAAGAGCTGCACATCTAGTGACCATTAAACCCCAACTGGGGCTGACGAGGTGACATCACTGAGCCTGGGGACTTTAGAGGGAACTTCATGGTTGATGGGGCTGGCTGACTCTTGGAAGATAATGAACACAGGACCATAAGATATTGTCTCCCAGTAAAAACCTTCCACAAACAACCAATAAAAGTTTAAATTGTGTTGAAGTTCTAATGACTAGACAAAAGGTATAAAATAGAAACTGTACCTTTTATTTTAGCAAAACCTGGGTTGTGATTTATGTGTGAAGGGAGAAGGCTCTGGGTAACTGGCACTGGGGGGGAGGCCCCAGCTTTTCTGGTGAGAGTCTGATAGAGGGGTACTGCTCAGGAGGAACCAGCCCCAGCATGGTAGCTACATGCAGGGAGGCAAGGGGGTGCCCTTTCTTGCATCCTAGAGTGCTTCTTGCATCTTATCCTTGTAGCGTAGCAGGCCCTTAAAAGATAAAACCCAAGAAAGAAAGAGGCCACCGAGTTGGAATATTTGGGAAAGCACCCTGGAGACCAGCTAAATGGGACCCAGACTTTCTGGAAAGTGAGATTAGCACGCAGGGAATAAGAGTCTATTTCAAGCCCAGGAAATATAAAGAAAGCGAGAGGGAGGGTGGGAGAAAGAATCTCAGAATGAGAAGTAGGGAAAGGATTCTGCATGAGACAGAAGTCAGAGAAGAAAACCCATTACAACAGAAGTCAGCCTTCAAGCGGTCTCTTCCTCTGCACAATTCTTTGAACCAATTCTGGAATCTTCTTTTGATGTTTCATTTCTGCCTTTCGCCCCGCACTGAGTGGATTTCTGTTCAAGGGGGCTGCGTACAACCCAGAACGTGGCTCTGTTCCTTCCCATTCAGGGACAGGGTGCTGTGACACAGGCATTTTCGTGGCTTTTTTTTTCTTTTTTAATTTTTTATTTTGACATAGGTCTCAGTCTAGGCTGGCCTGAAACTCTCTGTATTAGTCCTGGCTACCTTTGAACTTGTAGTGATTTTCCTGCCTCAACCACTGAGGACTGGGATTACAGGCTTGCCTCACCATGCTAAGCAGCACGTGTGTTTTGATGGCATGAACTGAGGCTCAGAAAATGTGCATCACACCTTTTATGTTAAATTCGACAAAGTGCTGATGTCCTGTGTTCCCCAGAAACAGGAACGGGCTGCCAAGAACAGTGTAGCTGCGAGGAAGGAAGAGACGCCTTCTTTAAAGCATTTCTTGCAGCAAAATGGAGCCACCAAAGCTTCATTCTGCCACACCAGAGCGCCCCTCTGGCCCGCTTGCCAGAGTCCACTTTCATTCCTGTTGTTGACTCTCGGGCTCGGCTGTGTTCTGAAAATCAACAAACATCGCGCCAGGAAGCATGCGCCTCATTTTATCAAATGGTACTCGGCTTGGTAATGGCCTCCCCAGATAATTCGCGCTGATCTGTGGTGATGACCAGGGGGACAGCAATGATTGTCATGTTAGTAAAAAAAATCAAAACAATCATGTTACGTCAGTTCTACCATTAAAAGACTTGCTTCTCTGCAAATTTTTGCGCTCAGTAATTAATACTCTGGGGCTTGTGGTTTCCAAGCCGGCTCTCCAGGCACAGAGATGCCACTCACCTGATAATTATTTCAGGAGACCATGCACGAATGGATGTGATTGACAAATGCAGGATTGCTGTAATTGCCTCAAGCAGAGTCGGTGAGAAAAGGAGAAAGCAAGAGGGGAGTTAACTAGTTGTATGCTTACCTATCAGATGGGAGGGCAACGGAGGAGAGGGCCCGTGTGCAAGACACCTGACGGCTGTACTAATCGACCCGCCAGACAGGAGCTGGCAGTCTGCAGCCGGCAGAGTCCTGACACACGTCCTGACTGGAGCTGTGTCCAGGACTAGGACCTCATTGGGATCTCTCAGATCTTTGTTGCTGTGTGCATGGTCCCCAAGAAGCCAGTGGGACCACAGCCTGTATGACCCGCTTAATCCAAAGCAGATCATTTTGGGGAAATCCCTGAAGAACATGATTCTAAAGCTATGCATGGTAGGAGTTTCTTCCGTGGTGTGGGTAAACCTACCTTTGGTGCCTAAGCTGGGTTCTGTGCTGTGGCTTCCTCTCCTGACCCAGAAGCAGCAAACACAGAAGCTGCATGAGTCTCCTAACAGAGAAATGTATGTACCTGCCCGTTGAGTTCAAAGAGACATAGAGAAGCGCTTGTCCTTGATTGGGTACTGCAAACTCCTATAAAATGTGTGAATGATTTGTCAAGACTGTGTGAAATTGAACACATCTTTGCATGATCTGTACTTTTTTCTCCTTCACACCCTTGCCTGTTAGCACAACCCTGTGTCTGAAATCCAGGCTGTCCCACACGCTATGTAGGTGGCATGGCCCAGCTCTGAAGATACTCACCAGGAACCAAGAATTGTGCAGAAGTCGGCCTGCCCAGGCGCCTCTAAGCCTCCATATGCTATTCACATCTACAGACTGGGGGGGCGGGGTGGGGGGTAGAGGTGGGGGAGGGGTGGAGGCAGGGGCGCGGTGATGGTGATCCTGGTTTGTGCAACTTGGCTAATATTTGGCTTGCTATTTTAAAATATACTTGAACACCTGGCATTTAGTGAGCATTTGCTAAATGGGAGGGAAAATCAAGCCAGCAAGGTATAGACAATGCTGCGATTAGATGCAATAAGCAGGCTTGATGGCTGACTTGCTCCTGACTTAGGGTAACGGCTTAATCTCTCCGAGTCGAAGAGCCTCATTAAGCATATGGTTGAGTTTGCTTTGGGAAGTGGAAAATGAAGGCATCAGAGTTGGTTGGTCAAATTGATTTTCTTAGAGCCAGAGTGACCTGCTCTTGACATTCCTGAGTGGGAATGAGTGGTAAGAAAACTATAAAGAAGCGAGACGCGTCTATACGTGGACCACCCAGGGAAACGCGCGATGATGCTTCCGCTCACGTCTTTTGAGTTTTGCAAACGGTCAAGTTTATACCATTCTTTTATGTGCTATTGTGTGTGTGTGTGTGTGTTCACATGTTCATATGTGTGTACATGTGTGCACATGAACGAAAGTTTGGAGGCCTCAGCTGTCATTCCCAAGGTGCCATCTACTTTTTAAAAACTTAATTTAATTAGATTCGTAGTTTGTTTTAGATAGAATCTCTCATCTGGCTGGGTCTTGATGGATCTTAATAGGCCAGCCTGGATAACCAGCTAGCTCTAGGGATTCACCTGTCTCCCCACCCCCAGTACTGGAATTATGAGCATCTGGGCATCTTTACGTAGGTCCTGGGGATCAAAAACATGTTTGCAAGGCATGCATTTACCACGTAAGCCATCCTCCCATCTCTCCAGCCCTTAGTAGTTTCAAAAGCTGACTAATGTGGCATTTGTAGGACAGGGCCCAATTCCTATCTACCCACACTCTGAGCACACAGGTGATGCCAATCACACAAAGGGCAATTTTGTGCCAAAACAACTCTGCCCTTGAAATTATGTGCTTGTATTCTGATTATCTCTTCAGATTGTGCCTCACACTGCACAAGTATTTTTAGGTTCTGGGAACTTCTTGTCAAATGTCTATCCTGAAGGTCACGGTGACATACATTTTCCCAGCGTCCTTTGAAAGGTCTAGCTGCATCCCTCACCCATCAGGATTTTGTTAACGTCACAGGCAGAAAATTTGCTTCTTAAAATTTGTTCACATTTACATGTTTTTATCTATTTGATGCTGAGCATTTATTTTCTCCCACTTATTAGTTGTGTGTGTTTTCTTTTTAGTGAATTATTTACACCCTTTGCCCATTTATTAAGTGGAATACTCAGGATTTCTTCCTGATTTGTTGCCACTTTTTGCACATTAAGGTTAATATTTGTTCATGTTTACCATGATTATTTTCACCCAATTTGTTGTTTTACTTTTTCAGTGTGTGTGTGTGTGAACACATGTGCCAGGAGCATGCTGTAAAGGTCACAAAGCAACCTCACATGTGGGCCCTCGCCTTCCACCTTTTCTGAGACAGGCTCTGTTTGTTGTCTCCCCCTTAGGGTAAGCTAAACTGCCTGGCCTGTGAACTTCTGATCCTGCTCTTTTCTTCCCTCCCATCTCTGGGATTACAGACACCACCCAACCCCCACCCCCATCTGCAATCCGCTATTCCTGGGCTCAGGCTCAGGACCTCACATTGGTAATACGGCAAATGACTTACTCACTGAACCATATCCTCAGCCCTATCTTCTGACTTTAAGAGGTTTTAAAAATGTGTCTGGTGAAAAGGAGGAGTTTTCATATGTAGAAGCCCTGTCAGACATCAACAGAGGGAACCACCATCTTGGCCAGCGCCAGACTCCGTAGTGGAAACCCGAGCTCTGAATTCAGGTGTTTTTATTGATCCAGAACTTCTCAGGTATAGGTCATACGCAATCAAACAACCCCCACAGAAATCTGCATCTGCAAACAATAAAAAAACGCCCTCACCCAACAGTGCATAAAAACAATTTCAAACATAACTAAAAATAAACTTCCCCAACACAGAGAAAAAGACTCTGACAGAGATGCTAAGACCATAGGCTGGAATGAGTGGGAAGCTGGGGACCAGGGGTCTGAGGACCCACCCGACAAGTCTGGCTGAGTGCCTCACTTGGCTCCCCTTGCTTCTGTACATACATGATGTGGACACTTTTTCCATTTGGAACTTCGGTGGAGTTGCCGGATTACTGTTTTGTTGTTTCTTTCCTTTCCAACATAAATAATTTGGCATGGTTTCCACACAACCATTTATCATTGCTTCTGAGTTATTAACGCACAAGCTCAGGGGCATTTCTGTATATGCCATGGCTTTGAGGCATCAACTGAAAAATAATTAAAAGGCTCCCACACCATTGGTGGCCTGTGATTGCCCCTATCTTGAGCTCTGTGACTGGCCGGGCTTTGGTGACCACTACCACTTTAAAGGCTAAATTATATATTTTTATTAGTTGCCTGCTATTTCACTCCTCATTCCTCTACAACCCTCAGAAGAATACCATCTGGCCTCGGTAATTTATTACAATTTAATTTCTCAATTTGTTCCATCACCTCTTTTCTTGATATTTCTATCAGCAAAGTCCTCTCACCCCAGTGACAGGATGCTGGATACAGAGGCAGCCTGGAAGGAGAGTCTGCTGCCCAGGATGAAGCCAGCACTGGGCTACTCTCTGGGGTTCCCCTGGGCACAATGGCAAGCCCTGCTCTGAACTGTGGACCTGAGGACCTCAATCTGTGCAGCAGCACTGGAAGAGCATGAACAGTTTTGAGTACGGGTTGATCAGCAGTAGCTTTTTTATTTTTTTATGTAGATCACAACAGTGTGCAGCTCTAACTCCCCCTTTCATCATCTGTTGTGTTCAGGTTAGACATTTAAATACGAGTCTTAGAGCTGCGGCTAAATATGAATGAATCCAACATACCCCACTGAAAGTGACAATTCAGATCTCTCTTCTTGAAGCTTGCTTTCTCCGACGCAACAGAACTGAATTCTCTTTGGGCTGTGGATGATGGCATAGTCCCACAAGCACCTATGGGAGGCGTGTCTGTGGCAGACAGATAGAACTGGTATGCTGAGGCTCCTGACACCAGTGTGCCTTGGTTTTAGAGGACACAAAGCCAACTCTGTGTCTATCAGCACCTCTGATTCCCAGTGGTCTCAAGAGGGAGGGCAGCCAGGTCAAGGATATTCTTCCTAGGTAAGGACATGACAATTGGGCAGATGCCACACTTGGAAGAAATATCTCTGACTCCCTCCTCCTCTTTGTGCAGTCATGCTTCACAGACGGGCTCTCTGCATGTGAGGGCTTAGTGTCATCCTCAGATGGGGATCTCTATTACCTTAAATTCCAGAGGTTAGACCAGAGGTGGTGGAGGTTCCTTGGGGAAAGAAAATATCACTCTTTTACCTGCCTAGAAGATGTATGTGTATACATGTGTGTGTATACTCTCGTGTGCATGTATCTAGTGTGTGTGTGTGTGTGTGTGTGTGTGTGTGTGTTGGGAACAGGAAACTCTAGGTAACTTTCTGATTTTCTCTCTTCTTTTTCCCAATTCATTTTCCTCCTCTTCCTCCTAGAGAGAAAGACAAGCAAGGAGGAAAAGGTGGACTGAAAACAAGGGCTAAAAGCCAAGAATCTTGAGAGCTCTGACTTCATCTGGGGTTACAGGCTTCTTCCCCACACTGGGAGTACAACCTCTGTGGTCTCCAGCCTACCTAGAGCTCAGGGGCTCCTCACCAAGGTCTTCTCCTGCCCTCAGTACTTGTGCTTAGTGGTAAGATACATCCAGAATTCACATATTACTCTACTAAATCCACACTGGCAATCCACTAGCTTCCAGCACCTTGCCACCTCTTCTAATTTGGGGGAGGTGGGGAGCAGTATGAAAAGGGGCCTGAAGTAAGTGACCAGATAGCAGTGGGTGACACAGTAGGTTCACACATGAGTACGCACTTACACAAGTGTGTGTGTGAATGAGTGTGAGTATGCCTGGGTGTGATATCCTTTCCTGTGTGCGTGAGAATGAGTGTTGTGCGTTAGGCCTTAGCTTGTATGCAGGGCAGTGAGCCCATTGCTGTCTGGGAGTGAATTCTTTGGGTTTCTCAAAGAAAGTGTGGGGTAGTGAGAAGAAGAGCCATGGAGGTAAAAAGGGGAGTTATGCTTTATTGAGCAGGGCCCTGTGGAGGAGCTAGGCACAGTATCAGAATCCTGCACCCTAGTGTGCTCCGGGTGCCACATGCTAAGAAAATCTTGCTACGTTGTGGGAGTCAGGGGCAGCAGGGTGCAGAGTGAAGGCTGGCAGCAACTTAATGGAAGAACGTCACTCTGCCCATGTGAGTCTGCGGTCAACAGAACAAGGAAGGGTTGATCCTAACAGTGCAAGAACCCCCTCTTGGTGAACGGGCCTCCCGGCTTTGTTTATCACACATTTGCTCAGGAAACTGGTTGTTTTCTTCCAGGTTATACATGACAACACATGCGTCTTGGGTCTGAGTGCCACTGCAGTGCAATCTGATCGATCTGAAAAACTTTCAAAACCAGCTGTGGAGTATGAAAAAGGAGTATTCGGCTGAAATCTAATCCCCAGCTTGATTGGCACATCCTGATGGAATTATGAAGAAATTTGGGCTTCCAGCCAGAAAGGTCAGCATCCACTCATCCTGGGGGAGACCCTGTAGGTGGCAAAGCATGCTGGTCTCTGACCTCAGCACTCCGATTTCTGACCCCATAACAGAGTCTGACACTAAGTGTCCTCTGAAGATCATGAGAACAGGCGAGTCTGGCTGCTCTAGGTCCTCAGGCCTCGGGGGACTCACAGGTCCCATTCTCCAACCGATCAAAGTAAGTTTTCTATTCCTAGTGGAGTTCTTAGGTGTCCAGTCTTGATATACATGGGCATTGGCCCCAACCCCAACAGGAACCGCATGCAACTTGATGTAAATACATGCATGCACCCTACACACTTTTTCCCAGACTCCCAAAGGCACCCCTGGATGCCTTGCAATACCCTGTTTCATACAGTTGTAACACTGAATTGTTTAGGGAATAATGCAAACAGAAAGAGGTGCACACGCCCAGTGCAGACGCTGGGCTTTGGGATATTGACACCACAGACACACAGTCCATGAATCCTCAGGACTGACTGCACCTGCCAAACACTGGCTTTTCTGAATCTTTCAGAGGACATGCGATCCCTAAGTGGAGTGATCAGTGCACCCTGGAGGGGAAGGACTCAGTGTCATTTTCTCTGAGCTTAAAGGAGTCATCCTGCTCTCATCTCTGGTATACTTCAAATGAAATAACTATCCCAAGTGTTAGAGCAAACATGTATAACCCACACACTGGTGTGTGAACACACAGATGCACACCAACGTGCTTCCTGATCCTGCGATCGGATGTGATCAGTTGTGCTGATACACTGTCTTGGATGTTGATGTAATCACCCTAGTTTAGAGAATGACAGCTTTATTGTTCAATAAAACAAATTAATTGGTTCGGCTGTCCTCACAGTGACAATGAGCTTTCATATATTTATCTGAGAAACGGGAAGCGATGGTGGAATGATAGGCTCAAAACTCCCTGCGGAAGGCAAGCCGAGGCCCTGGGCAAGCAGTGCAGCAGCCTCGGCCTTTGGCTCCTCCCAGGGAGACTCTGGCAACAAATGGGCCTGAAAGTCATTTTAGAAAGCAACCATCCAGAGGGCAATTTGTGGAGGCATTTAAAAAAAAATCCTCACTTTGAGGAAGTGTGGTGTCTTTTTTGGATATGGTCTTGGTCTCCCCATCTCCCCACACGGGCCCTTTGTGGACAGACTGGCTTCAGCCTCCAGAGCGGAGAAGAGGTGGGAGCACCATGGCTCAGCAGAGGGAGAAGTGATTTAATTGTCTGACTCCTTCTGTGCTGAAGAATATCAAACAGACAAGGCGAGTACAGCAAGGAGCTCAATAATTAATTTCCGTGGTCCTTACCAGCCGCCTTCCGCAGGCCTGCGCTGCGGTTCTGAGCAAAGGTTGGGTTCTGAAGTTCCACTCATTAGCCACGCGATGTATGAAAATACCTGTATTTTCAAAAGGCGTGGTGACAAGAATGAAAAATTTCAGCTATTAAAAATATCCCAGTGTCAGGGACTTTTGCAGAAGAACAAAAACCGACTGATTCCCTCAGATAAATAATGAAACGGGTGGTTGTTGGGAGGTTAGGGGTCAAGCCTCCCCTGTTGACTAAAACACAAGGTTGACTTAAAAGATTTTTAGAAGTTGCTCAAGGAGCCGGGCACGAGGCTAGGTCTCTATCTCCTAATGAAACAGAGCGGGCACCCTTAAATTTCCAGTACCACAGCTGCATTCAAAGTACATAGGTTTTAATGGGCTGGACATTGTCTTTGACACCAGCCCTGCAAAATGCATGTATAATAGAGAATATTGCCGAATAATTAAGATGAATAATAATCCCAGGCTCTGAGCTTATCCAGGGGTGAGTATTAAGATTTGATTAGTCCAAAACTAACTGTGTAGCTGTCTTTCCATATGGGTGGACACAAGAGCCATCCAGACAGGACAGGACAGCCGTTCAGGACAGAGACCTGAAGTCTTTCCTGTCCCTGTGGGTCTACCCAGGCTGAGAGTTCGGAAGGTTTTCCTTCTGGAATTTTGATTAGCCTGATATGCATTTGTTCACAAGCTTAGGCTTCAAACCTGGGTAATGTAATTTTTAGCACAAATTGTTCAATCATTCAAACATACAAACATTTCAAGGTAATTTCTGCAAATCCCCGTTGTGATCTAATTTCTTATTAAGTAGAATAAAGCTGTTTGGCATTGCAATTAATCAGTGTGAGGCTCGTCAGAGCTCTTGCAGTTATGTGCTTTTTAATTTTTTATTTTTAAAGGTCCCAGCCATATGTCTTCTGTATGTGTGTGTGTGTGTACATGCACACGCACACACACACACACACACACACACACACACATGTCCACATTGAGAAAATGTCCAACCATCCTGTCAAAAGTACACCTCTGCCAGGAAAATGACTAAACCTGTGTTTAACAAAAACATGCCCACAAAGGCTAAATAAAACACTGTATAAACTATAAAACTATCTAGTGTCTAAACATTAGTCAGATTATATAAATAATGTTGATGAATCTCTTTATCCAATTTGTCGATCTTTTTCAAAAAGTCTCTCATGAAATTGGGGAGAGATGATGTCCAGAGGAGGGCTAGGGACCTCTCTGGAGCAGCAGTGCATGCCTGGCCTGGAGTCCCCATTTCCCAGTCCTGGGCATCAAACAGTTGTTAATCTGAAGCCTGGCAATTGCCAGAGTGCTGCACTTCAGACCTCTAAGGGCTCCAGGCAAATGTTACTCAAATTCTAATAATTCCTTTCAAAGATTTGTGTCTAACTTCCAGTTGAGACTGATCAATATACAATTTATGAATGACCAAATCTTGCTCTCAAGTGCTTAGAAAGGCAGCCCCGTAGTTAGTACCATAAAGACAAAAGAATGCCTGTGTTTTCATTTAATACACAAGATCTCAGTGAAGACAAAGGTTTTTATATTGGAAGCAAAAATGACTGTCTTCTGAGCGGAAGAAACAATGGGTGACAATTCTTTAATCCAACTGAGTTTTAACAAGGAACATGATCTCTTAAAACATCCCAGAGAACATATGAATTAGACCAGGTCATCAGTAGGTCCGAGAGGTAGTAGGGTGTTTGAGGATCCTTTTCACTTTGTTGGAACACTGTATGCTAATTTCCTCTCTGTGAGAAACAAAGCACATGGTGATGGGTCCCAGAGCTACAATTTAATAATTCTAGTAATTCCATTGAACAGCATATCTAGTTCGTTTAGGAACGACAAATACTAAAAGCAACAAGGATAGGGTCACTTGACTTATGTAGCGGACACGTTGCCTTTAAAGCACCAAAACTCTAATAAGGCTTAATGGATGAGCCTTGTTCAGAGCATGAGAGGAAGCAGGCAACGTCCTGGGAAACTATCCCAAAGACCCAGATGCTGGAGAACAGGCTCAGTAGACACATGGCTATGCACTCAGGGAGGCTGCTAGCAGCCAACAGTGGGCAGCGTTGGCTTGCAAGGAGTCAGGGCCTGTGTCCAGTGCTGCCCTGTATATTGTGTCCAATACTTGACAAGAAGGACAGTAAAGCTTCAGGGTACTGGGAGTCCTTGGTAACCCATGGGAAGCCTCGTCAAAGATGGAGTAAGGACCAGCCACTTCATTTCCATTGGTCCATTAGGGAAATGTCCTGCTCTGTACTCTAAATGGCATGCAAGCATTGAATGGCCTATGTGATGATTCCTCTTGTCCTAAGAGAGGCTTTCATACATGGGCATTATTTACAGGGCAGACTGAAGGATTAGATGGTTAACAGTGAGAGAGAGAACTACTCCTCTTAAACTATGGTTCAGCCATGGGTGTTAGTGGGGTTATCCCTTTGCCCTTGGCGAAGAGATCTAACTCCTTTGGCATGTAAGACAAGGAAGATAAACTAAGATTTCCACTTAAAAAAATGTATGCAGCCTTGAATTGGCAGTAAAGATAAAATTGGTGGTGTGGTCTGAATCCCTCAAGAAGTGACATTTGGATTTTTATTAAATTTGCCATCAGAGACTGTATCTGCATGCACAACTGCTTCTTCAATTTTGATGAAATTGACTTAGTTCAGGCAACAGAAGGTGGCTGACTCCAAGACCTGAAGGAAGACACTTGTGCACTACTTATGCCTCTTGGGATTACTAAGTAGTCTTTCACAGAGAAAAGGCACAATGTCTTTTGTTCCACACCTTGGCAAAAGCGGTAATGCTTTCGACAGCCTTATTATCTCGTGTCTGCTTAGAAATTGTGGTCAAGAAGTCTGTTCCAACCATCTGGTGGAGAACTGTGGAGTTCTCACATGGCATGTGAGAGCTCTGAATCATGTGTCCAGCTTCCTACTGACTGTGAAAATCAATGGGCATTGAGCAGTGTTGCCATCAGGACCTTCAGGACTTTGGGGGTCTTAGTGCATGGAGAAAACCCGTCCGTCTACATGCCTTCTGACCTCCAAGTCTAGCGCAGGTGGCAGGAGATGCTACCTCTAGGGTCTGGGAATAACTCAGTTGGTAGAGCACATGCCGTACAAACATGAGACCGGGGTTTGATCCCAAGAACCTGAGTAAAAAAGACAGGTGTGGTGTTGTAGAAGTTTATTTTAAAATAATTGTTTTGTGTACTGTTGAGTGAGGGGCTGCCTAGGTCTTGGCGTTTTGTATTGTTTGCAGGTGTTAGATTTACGTGGGGAATGTTTGATTGCTCAGGATCTGCAAGTGCTATCAGTAGAACACCTGAGTAATTCCGGACCAATAAAAACACCTGATCTGGGACGCTCAGCATTCCACTGTCCAGTATGGTGCTGGCCATGGCAGTGTTTCCCTCTGCTGAGTCAGGCAGAGTTTGCACCTATAATTATGCCTGGTTGTTCTTTGCTGCATACTACTACAGTGAGGTGACATGCAAGTGTACTCCCAGCACTGAGGAAGCAGAGCCAGGCAGCCTCTTGGGATTCACTGGCCAGCCAGCCTCGACTGTGAGTTTCAGTCCAGTGAAAGACTCTGTCTCAGAAAATCAAGGTGGGTAACCTCAAGTCTCCATTTGTACACCAGCACACACACCCATACACACACACACACACACACACACACACACACACACACACACACACACGAGAGAGAGAGAGAGAGAGAGACAGAGACAGAGAGAGAGAGAGAGAGAGAGAGGAAAGAAGAGAGAGAGCTTCCTCTATCTCCAGACTTACTGCCAACAGGTGGCATGATAATTTTACAGAACTGTGACCAGGTGCAGAGGGCTATGGGGGATAGGAAGCTTCCTTGGAAAGCTGCAACGTAAACAGGCCACACCCACATGATTTTAGCCAGTGCAGGCCCTGCTCCCTCATGATACTGGGAACTCAGAACCCATTACAACAGATGATAATAATAATAATTATTATTATTAATATAATTATTAATTAATTAATTAATAATTATTAATAATAATAATAATTATTATTATTGAGGTGAGGAAACTGAGGCAGAGAGGGATCAGTAATACCCCCCTAAACTAATTATACAGTCAGTGAACCCAGCTGGGTATTTGGCTCTACCCTTGCCTCACAGAGAAAGTGTCCACAGAGGAGTCAAGAGAGGAGATAAACTCCCACAAAAGAAAAATAATTAATAAGAGAAGGATTGGCTTAACAGGTCTAGGAACACATGCCAGCCTTGGGATTCATGTTACTTCAGAGAGTCCTTGCAGGGAAGAGGGGGGTTGTAGGAGAGAAACGGGAACTCTAGGATCTGAGGCTCAACCTGCAGGTGATGGAGGGCATTGTATATCCATGCAAAGTAGTTCAGACAAGCCATTATGGCACAGTGCAGACCACAGGAATGATACTCTGGCTTCCCCAAATGGGCTAAGTGTGATGAATCTTAGCCAGTGACCCCTAGGAAGATACCAAAGGCTTGAGTAGGAGTCCAGGGCCTGCCAAGTGCCCATTGTACTTGGAGGAAGAAAAGACCAGGCAGGAAAATACCCTAGAACAGCAGAAGAGGACTCAAGAAAGAGCACAAAGTTACTAAGCCAGGCTGATCCTGACATGGACTGTCAAGGGGCTTGGGTCCCACACAACCACATGGAAGGTGCTAGAAAGTACATATCTATGTGTAGGTGCCTTTGTAATAAACCCAGTGCTGTGCATCAGGAAAGCAAAGGGAGATCTTAACTGTCACACTTTTAAATTATTTAACTAAACTAGGGTAATTTTTCAAAGTACAATATTACCTCTGTACCCTTGCCAGAGTGTTATCTTGCCTCCTGTAAATTTGTGAATTGAAATCAAGAATTCTATAAGTTCTTGGGCTGAGCAGATGACTCAATTACACAAGCATGAGGAACTGAGTTGGATCCCCATATCCACACAAAAGTAGGGTGACCCTGATGGCAAGGTCCCATTGGCTAAGACATTACACAGCTCATGGAACATGGAGAAGATAGTCTGGTGCCTACATAGAGCCTTCATACCTACATGCTACCTGTTTGATACAGGAAGGTACTCTGCATGCTATCAAAAGAAAAACATAGACGCCACCTAGCCACAAGCCCTTTGATCTGCAGTGGTGTTCTTCCTAGAAGGTATGCAAGTTCAACGGTGGCACAAAGTTTGTGGGAGTAACCAACCAATACCTTATTTGATGGAAGACTCACTCTACAAGATGGAACCTATGCTGAAACTCCTTGGGTGACCAAGAATCTGAGTCTAGATATCCCAGGGACCTAGGGTAAAACCAAATGCTACTGTTCTTAAAATAAAGAAACAAACAAAGAATGAAAGAAAAAGAGTAGCAATAAAATGACTCCTAATGATATTCTGTTATACTCATAGATCAGTGCCTTGCTTGGTCATCATCAGAGAAACTTCCTTCTGCAGCAAATGGGAACAAATACAGAGATCCAGAGACTGACATTATGCTGAGAGTGGGAGACCTTGGAATGCTCAGCCCTAAATGGGATTTCTTCATCAAGTCTCTCCTCAGTGCTCAGGGAACCCTGTGGAGAAGGGGGCAGTAAGAGTGTAAGAGCTAGAGGAGACCTAGAACATCCAGGAAATAAGGCCTTCTAAATCAACATGATCGATGCATGTAGGGACTCACAGAAACTGAGGCATCATGCACAGGGTCTGCATGGATCTGAACCTGTTGAGGTCCTAGAGCTAAAAGGAGAAGTGGACACATGTCCCCATACCTAGTCCAGAAGCAACCACTTGCAAATGAAAATTTAGTTTCCTCCAAGGGAGTCTCACTGGGGAAACAACTACTTACTTCTATTAGTAGATGCTTAATAGAAAATGAACTCAGTCGTGTCCTTCGCGTTTCCTTGTCTCATGTCAGGGCTCTTCCACTTTAAAAATCTTATTTTTTTTAATTTTAAAATTATATACATGCTCATATATATGGATACACACACACACACACATACATATACATATACGTGTGTGTGTGTGTGTGTGTGTGTATATATATATATATATATACATGCGTGTGTATCTGTTTCTTGGGCTCTTTTCCTTGTATTTGTTTTGTCTAATTGTGAAGTATTAGTTTTTGTTTTCTTTTACTGTATTGTATTTTATTCTGTTATTATCCCATAGAAGCCTGTTTGTTGTCTAATGAGACAAAAGGGGAATGGATCTAGAGGTGGGGAGAAGTTGGGAGGAGTAAAGGGAGGGGAAACCATAATCAGAATTTTCATGTCAGGGAAAAAAGTTCTATTTTCAATTAAAGCAGCGAGCAGGGAGCAGGGTGTGGAAGCAGGAGTCAGTAATCCTAGCACCGAGAAAGGAGGCTGAGAAAGGAGAATCTCAGCTATTGTAGCTGATCAATGTGCTCCAGGTTCAGTGTGCTCAAAAACTAGGTTGGGGATGACTGAGGAAGGTACTCAGTGTTGACCTCTGGCCTCCACATGCATGCACACATACCCGCACACACATGAACATGTACACACACACACACACACACACACACACACACACACACACACGCGAATACCACAAATCCTTTCACTAAAATCATGTATAATAATCGGAAGCCTGGGATGTATCTTGGTCTGTAGAGTACTTGCCTAGCAGGCACATAGTCCTGGATTTGATCCGCTAGAACCATGTAATACCTGAGGCGACTCATCTATTCCTGGAGTCTCAATCTTTAGGAGGCAGAGTCCAGAAGAGCAGAAGCTCAGGATGACCATTGACTATACAGAGTTTGAGGCTATCCTGTGCAACATGAGACTTCATTAAAAAGAGAGAGAGAGAGAAGCTGTAATTTCATCATCAAATCCTACAACTTTTCCTCTTAAGAGCAAAGGGTTGGGGAGCAAGCCTATCCCTCACTTTTCAGGGTTTTCATTAGTTTCCTAGAAAAATCCTCACACAACCCTTACCCCTGTGCCTGTGACACCTTCTCTGTAAGAAAATTCCCACTGACTTTCATGGGTTTATAGCTTTTTGGTGAATACGGTCACCTGATTAATTAACTACAAAACTACACAGGAAAATATAAAGCAGACGCCCAATTGCATGGTGTGTGTGATGTATTATTCATTCCACACTCCTCAATGACACATTTGCAGGCGGTCATTGTGCTCATGATTTCCAGCAAGGTGTTGCTGGTGGTGATGCGTTTGGTAGCAGCAGGGACTCTGCAGTGAACATACTATCCTTATAGTGTGTTTTTTCTTCACTGTCTCATTCAGAGGAACGGAAATGAACTGGAGAAAGAGGGGAGGGGGTGACTTGAGGATTCCCGAAATGTGTACTGACTCCCATTCCCTGTCCTTTGCCAGGGCACTGGCAAGAATCTGAGGTTAAATGGGAAAAAAGATGGTTTAGGTGGCTCTGTGCCTGGAAGCCCCCACAGGGGTCATAACAAGCACAACTGAGGTGGGACAGTTCCCTGTGTGGGTTCACTAAGCTTTGGATACTGTGCATGGCAGCAAACCCAGTCTGCATTCTGCCAATGGGCTGGGGAAGAAATCAGAGGCCACTCAGAGTGATGGGGGCTCCTGGACAATAAGAACATTTTTCTAGCTGAAATCTAAGGGTTACCTCCAGAAGCAGAGTCACTTAGAAGCAGACAGACCATCTCTGGGGAATGATAAGTGTCACTGACATAGTCCTTGGGATCAAGGGATGAACGAACTCCAGAAGTACATTCTCCTGTGATCACCATCTTATCCCTCGCAGCTGGCAGGCTACCTTGTCATCAAAGATGATCTTGAGAAGTTTGCTTTAAGAGGATATATTTTTTTTCAAAGCCATTTGCACATGTGTGTCCCCTGACCCTCCGGGGAAGGTGTTGTCTACTGGCCACCTGTACGAATGCATCCCAGCGCAAGGGCTGAAAGTCAACAGCAAATCAATAGTATTGCACATGGTGATGTCTGGGGAGTGACTGGAGCTCTCACCCAAAAATCCATCTTCACAGAAGGGCAGCATGACAGTGAGGTGACTGGCAAGCTGGTGCATTAGGCTGAACGCTACTGTCTGAGTGACATGTCGGACAGGCTGTGTAGATGCTGAGGGAGAGAACTACGGTTTCCATCCATAGGGCACTGTATTCATGTGAACACATCGATATGGCTCAGCCACCCTCAGCCAGAGAGCAGTACAACCAGACCCTTGCACAGAGATCCAGTTCAGAGTCCAACTTCACCTTCTTTCTGCATCTGCCAGCAACTAGAGCTCCTTACCTTATGGTCTGGTCCACTTGATGGGGAGTGAATGCCCTCGCAACCTGGGGGACTTGTCCAGTTCCTTTTAAGTCAGATGTCATTGCTTGAATGCATGTCCAATAATCAGCTTGATGGTGCTGCTGGCAGGGATGCGTGAAAGCATTGCTAGACTGTTCATGCAAGTGTTTTAATTCAGAATCAATACAGTAATTTATTTATATTAGATTGCCCACTTAGCTGGGATTACAGAGTTTCTTTGTTCTCATTTTTATTACACACACACACATACACACATGTTCATGTGTGTGCAGGTACACATGCATGTATGTGTAATTTCTCTGTGGAGATTAGAGGTCAACTTTGGATGTCATCCTTGTTCTTTATCTTTGTTTCTGAGACAGAGTCTGTTACTGAACCTGAAGCTCACAGATTCAGATAGCCAGGGTAATCACCGAGCATCAGGGATCCTCCTATCTCTGCCTCCCCAAACTGAGATTACAAGCTTGCACCATAGCACCCAGTTCTCGCACAGTTGTGGCGATCCAGCTTAGATCCTTGTGTGTGCACAGAAAGTACTTTTAATGACTTGAGCTATCTTCCCAGATCTGATTGTTCCCCATTTAAATGACATTTGTTGAAATTGGACAGAGATCAGATGTGGCTTTGCATTTTCCCAGCAGATGATCTTACTTACACCAGGATCAAGCTTAGCAGGGTGCCCAGGTGACTCTTACTATGGATCCTGCTGGCTTCTCTTCCTACTCCCTCAGTAAGAGGAACAAGCCCACAGTTCTGTATACTAGCTGAATGACTGACATCTGTCTGTATTGCAAATAGGTGAAAATTTGCATAACTCTTTCAGTTACCACCCACAAAGTACCTCAAATACTTCCCTGTGTCACAAGACCCACAGAAATAGAATTCTTTTATATTTTGTATCAGAAAGGATAAGCAATGTGCCCTGAGTCACACAGTGGGCAGTGAAGCCAGGCCTCATACCATACTGTTATACCTGACTGCCAGTCCTGCTCACCTGGCTGCTCACAGGTCTGCTGGCCTTTTGAGTTTTAACAACTTACTTCATTGTATGGGAGTTCGTTCCAAATTTGGAATTAAAGTTGGAGGGTAAAGCAGGTTTTAACTTAACTCAGCCTCTTCCAATACAGAAATTAATTTTTATTCCATTATTCCATGAAACTACTGTTTTTATATGTGATCTACTAAGTTCCTCCTCTGATTCCCAAGTAGAAGGGGGAACCCAGCAACAGGTGACTTCTATTCGTTGCATTGCACTTTGGGAAAGAGACTGCTGTCTTATGCATCTCAGGCTCAGGCCCCCAAGTGCTTCTGGGCTCCTGTAGAGCCACTGGTGATACCACAATGAGTGAGAGCCAGGCCGGAACAGGTTCTTCCCTTCACACCGTCTCTGATGTCCATGGGTGAAATCTACCTGACCTTGGCCCTGCCGGCAGGTGAGCCATGCTTCTGTGTCCTGAGTGCTTCTATTATGCTTTCCAGTCTTCAGCTACACAGGTGTGACTTATATCTCAATGCTGCTAGAGAAACTTCTGTATGGTCAACTCTCTCTGATTGCACTCTCTGCACCCAGCCACCAATGATCTGTCTCCCACCCATTGACATTTGTCTTGCCAATATGCAAGGACGGAGACAGATGCACCTTTCTCATCCTGACAATATCATCCTGCCAACACAGGTTTGCCCTGGGTGTCCCTGTTGTATCCACCTGGAAGGCTTGCTCCTTTGACATTCAGTATCAGGGAGCTCAGGTATCTGGAAAGAGATACCCTGTTGGTATCAGAAAAGGAGGAAGCCAAGAGCAGCAACCTTAGCCCGGGCCTCTTCCCACTGACAACAGAACCAGTTTGTTCTTCCCAAGTCTCCACCACCTTTCTAGATCTGGTTCTGGGGACTCAGTAGCCGAGCCCACTTTCTTTTCCTTCACATTACAATTGAGTACTGGGGCGCATCCTGGCACTTTCTGTCTTAGTGCTAAAAGCTCAGGCAGACAGCAGCTGCTCCTGTCACTGTCAGGGCAAACAATGGTTTAATAATGGCGCCGTCACACTCACAGAGCCTCTGCTTCCAGGGCGTTTAGGGAAGATTAACAGATTGACACGTCCCTTCCAGGCTCTGGGTTGCTTTGTGAGAGCCTCTTTTAGGTTTAAGGGCTTATTCAGCACCAGAGAAAGTAGTGTCTCTACAGCATCATTCACCAGACTAATGAAGTTAAATTAGCTTGCACTTGGAGTTGCAAAATTTAGAAGACAGGAAACACGTGGTTCAATCATTTTAAAGGCTTTTATTTATTTATAAAATCACTTTATTTTAATTGACTAACAAATAAACATATCGCATAGCTGGTTTAAGGAAGCTACTCAAACATTTGCCTGGCCCTAAACTCTACACATCCCAGTGAACTTTATAGAGTTAGAATAACCATTGCGAAGCCCTGGAACTTTGTTTAGAGTTTTTATTTATTTATATGGTTCTTCCTAGTTTAATACCCAGAAAGCTGAATTCATTTATCCAGTTTAAAAGAAAAGAAAAATAAATAAATACAATTAAGATTAAGTCAAATTAGAAAAAAAAGGCTTTATATCTTCTTTCATGATTCATGTACTGCTGCCTCCATTCAGTCCTTCCTAATCATTTAATGCTACTCTCTCTTTGTCTCTTTATGAAATTGTAAGCTTTACCCATATTAGTTATGTAATCTCTCTCTCTGTATGTGTGTGTGTGTGTATATATATATATATATATATATATATATATATGACTGTTGTAGGTAGGACTTCTAACACGAGAGAGGAGAACCTGTGGATTTTGTCTTTCTGAGTATGGATCACATCACTTAATATTATATTTTTCAAGTCCATCCATTTTCCCACAAAGATTATAATTCCTTTTTTCTTTGTAGCTGAATAATATTCCTTTTTGTGTTCATGGATGAAACTGAAGCAAGCAGTAAATATCGCTTTTATGTATCAAGGAAGGACAGAAACCACAGAGACTCCCTTCCAGAACTGCACTAACCACATCAAATTACTGCTGTTTTCTTTAAGAGGTGCGGCATCCTGTGGAATTTCAGCCGTCAGTTGCAAATGACATGAAAATAGAGGCCCCATGGAGCAAGCCCTGAGTTGTCTAATGTAAGTTGCAGGGCATACAGGCTGTGTTAATGCTGCAATGCTTCCTGCATTCCACAGTCAAACATGTCACAAACAGCATCTGTGGAGTCCAAAGACTTCTGGATACAAAAAGAAAGGAAAGTCTGTTGACAATTTTTAAGGTTTCTGGTTTTTCCATTTTCCATTTCCCCTTTCCCCAGGACAGGCTGTAGTAGGCAAAATTCATAGGTAAAACTTTTTATTATTTAGTTTCCCCTGAATAGAAATCCCCCACAAACCTTCACATAATTCTCAAAACTTACTTTTATAATACTGTGTTTTGCAAGAACAGGCTTAAGCGCTATACACGGTATAGTGGCATTTCAAGGGAGCAAGCTCGAGCCTGCCCACAACAGTAGGCCAGGGGCCACCTAACCCTAGGTAAGGAGGGCTCTTTATATAGAAAGGGGTCATGTGTAGCAGAAGAGTCAAGCAACTGGCTGGCCTGTTAGTGAAGATGCTGAGCACCTAGTGTCTGTGTTCTGGTCCCAAGTGAGCCTTGCTAGAACAGGGCTTTGCTAGCCCAGTGACACTGACTGGTGAAGCCAATGTGGACCACTTGGCAGAATTTATATTTCAGCTCCTTAACAACAGCCATAAGGGGACAAGGTCAACTGTGATGGGTGTTTATGACTCCCATTGCCAGTCTCTAGTGTCCAGCGAGTGGATACCTCAGCTGCTGGTGGACAGAGGCCTTGGGTAGCAAGCTCCCTCTGTAACTACAATTTCAAAGGGTTTTCTTTTGTTGCTGCTTGCTTTTGTTGTTTTTGTTTTGGAGTCCCCCTCCCCAGGGACCTCACAGTGATTACAAAGAGTTCACATGGCTGGGATGACCCCTTTATCAAGGCTGAGGTCCCATTTCACCCTAAGTTCAGTTAACTAAAGAAACACTGGTAAGTGGTGCTGTGTCTCCAGCCATCTACTGAGGACAATAAATTAATATTACAAAGACAGAAAGTTTGTAAGTATGCAGACCATAGCCTTATGCATCTGTTACCATGTGCAGGCCAGAAATGAAGACCTGAAGAAAAAAAACAAAGGTTTGAATTTCAGTGGCGAGGGCTAAACATGTGGCCCTGGGTAAGCCCTCTGGAGCCCCAAAAGACATTTCTCCATTTGTTAAGGAAACAGAAAGACACGGCAGATAAAGGTGAAGATTCACCCAGTGTCATAAGGAAAACTAATTAAAAGCCATGTTGACAGGAAAGATAAATGGAGCTGTGCTTATTTGCTGAATATTTGATTACTGTGTGGAAAAATCCCCAAAAAATCAACAGACAACTCTTAGATTGAATAGTAGCAAGGTCAGATGAGTCCGGGGCAACATGGACATTTTTTTTCTAAATTTTTTCTAAAATTTTTAAAAAGTTAACAGAAAAGCAATGTGTTTCATTATGGCATTTGAATACACACTCCTCATTATACTTTGTTTTAATTTGTTTCCCCTCCTAAAGCCATTTTCTTCGAGCCATTTCCTCCTCTCCCTTCAAATGGTCCCGCTTTTGCTCTCATATCATATGCATTATCCCTTCTTCCTCCCACTCTCTTACGATTTCCTTTTTCCCTCATCAATCATATGTTTTATACAAGCAATTAGTAACTGGACGCTAGTAATTTAACAAGAACGATAGTGCCCCCAAGATGTTCAGGTGTAACTGCAGCAAGATATGAAAGATCTGGTAGTGAGGACTATAATACCCTGCGGATGGAGTCTGAAGCGGATGTAAGCCAAAAGGGCACACCTGTGCACGCAGGGAAGCCTGCAGGTGCTGATGGTGAGCGCCTCACCGCAGTGGCCTACAGCTTCCTGCATTTCCAGTCACACCCCAGCCCGAAATTAGGAGGCATTAGTGAGCTGACTATAAACAAATATAGAACAGCAAAGAGATCAAAATAGTCCAAATAGCTGAACACAGTCAAAGATCCCATTAGACCTGATTTTAAAAATGTTATATAAAGTTACAAGAATCAAAATGGTATGACTCTGTTTTATGAAATGAAAGATGAGTTCATTGGTGGGACAAAATGGAGGGGCTAGAAACACAACTGATGTTTGACCAGGTGCGTGTATTCATAGACAAAAGGATTATTCAATCATCTATGTCCTATTTTCCACAAAACTAACTCAGAATATACGGCCAATCCAAATAAAAGTGTTAGAACTCACGGTTTCCAGGAAAGAGAAAAACAACTATGGATATCATCTCTGACTTTAGTTTGGGCAGAAGCCTTTTAAACAAAATTCTACAAAGACAAGGGATACATTGGAACACATCTGCCAGTCACATAACAGAAAGGGGAGTTGGATATAGAATGTGTACGAGGCTCCTAAGTCAATGACAAGGAACAGATCAAAGCAATTAAATTACGGCAAATGGGCTGCAGACACGGCTCCATGGTTGAGAGCACTTGCGGCTCTTGCACATGACCCTGGTTCGGTTCCTAGTGCCGACACAGTGGCTCACAACCATCTGTGACTCTGATCCTAATGGATCCTATACTTTCTGACCTTTGCAGGTAGCAAGTACACACATGGTTCCTATGCATACCTGCTAGCAAAATTTACACAAGTAAGATAAACAAATCTTAAAAAAAAAAAAACTTAAAGAAAAAAGATGGACAAAAACTTTGAGCCCACATTCCATCCGGAGGGCCATAGGGATGACCAATAAGCACATGAGGATATCACCAGCTCAAGGCCCACTGCCATCGAGAAGCAATGGAGCAGAACACCAACTTCACCGTTATCAGAGCGGAAGAAGCAAGCACACACAAGAATGTGGGCAAAACCAAGAGCTCTTGTGACACAAAGCAACTGGATCTCTCGTGGATGTCCGGAGTAAACGTGACATGACAGCCACTCTGGGAAAGGAGACAGTTTCTTACAAAAAGAGGTAAAGGCCTCACATGATTGGATTCTAATCCAAGGAAACTCATCTCTTCCCAGAAAGAGGCTCAGAAGAGTGACCTCATGTTGCCCCAGCCCTGGGGGGCTTTTGTCGGCCAGGAGAGAGGACTCAGAAGAGGCCTCCCACTGTCAGTGCCTTGCTCTGAGACTTCAGTCCCCAAGGGTGACCAGACAAAGGACATTGGTCGCTAATCCCGCAGCCTGTGCTACATTGCCATGGTAGCCATAACAGATAATGCAGGTGTCTTCTGGTGGCAGGCCAGTGGCACCACGTAGGGTCTAGGTGCTGTCCTCACCTCGGTTGGAGCCAGGAGCTCTGGAAAGGGTTAAGTAAAACATTGTGAAATCTGGTCAGGTCTCCGCTGTCTGCTTAAAAGTTGCTTCTCTGGATTTTACATGAATTTTTAATTTCAGATGACACCTTTGACTACAAGTGACAGTGGAGCAGATCATCTGTGTAATTACAGCAACAATAGCGGAGGAGAGAGCACGGCTCTCACAAGAACAGAAAACACGACCTGGATCTGTGCTGGCTGAGGCTGGCAGCCGGAGATGAGGAAATCCCCTGGCTCCCAAAGTGATGAGGCTACCCCAGCCTCACAGCCCTCTAAAACATGGGGCCAGCTTAGGACATGACTGCTATAAATTCCCAGGGAGAAAAAATCAGTATTCTCTTCCAAATAAGATTTAGGGGTAAAAAAGAAAAGAGTGTCAATGTGAAGGTATCAGATAAATATACTTCAAAGCAATCAATCAGAATGGACCCAGCTAGGGTTCACAAGTTGAGCTGCAATTGAACCAATCATGTCCTGGGGCTGTGGGAGCTGAGCAAATGTGCCTTTCCCCTCTGACATACCTGAGACGTATTAGTGACTATAAATAAGATGACGATCTGCCCCTGCAGTGGGAGCCTTCAAAAGAAAAGGTTTCAAAATGACTGGGTCCATTCCCGTAGCACAGAGTGACCTGGCATGCCAACCTGTTTAGAAGGTGAGACCAAAGAAGGCAGCCTGGAGGCAGTGTAAACCACTGTAGAGAAAGAGATAAGCTATGAATGTCGTCATAAGTAGACAGGCTTAGAAAAAAAAGCAGTTCCCGGGCTGGGGAGGTGGCTCAGTGGGTGGAAGTATTGCAGCCCAAGTCTGATGATCCAAGTTCCATTCCTGGATTCCATGTAACAAGCTCAATGCAGTGTTGTGCGTAAGTAATCCTGGCATTCCTGCAGCAAGAGGAGAGGAGAGGATGGGACAATCACCCAGAAGCCTGTGAGCGTGTTGTAGTAAGGGAAGAGAAACTTGGGTTCTCAAAGTTGGTCTCTGGCCCTATAGGCATGTTGTATGCTCACATGCATACAATAAATAAATAAGTTAAAAAAAATACTGAAGTATATAAAAAGAAGACACGCTCCATCGAATGGATGGTTAAAAATTGAAAGCAAATATCATGTTTTGGCTGCTTATGGGAAGATTACAGCTAATTAGCCTTATCTTAGTCAAATGCACCCTTTAAAAATTAAAGGCAACATCCTTTGTGCTCTGAAGGATGCCTGCTATCAGGCTGCTGATAGTAACATGCTGTGGTCAATGCTCAGGCTCCCTGTCACAGGTAGCACGGGAGCAAGCCTCTAGTCGTGGCAAGAATGCTTGTGGGGCACATACCTAGGCGTCTCCTTTAACGGGTTTTGATGGCTAGAATCTAAGCTTAGCTTCTGAACTGGGGGGAGAGGGGGGCTGTAACTATGGTCAAGGTCAGGTTTCTCATTGATCTGAGCAGTTCTTAGCTCCAGAGCAGAAGGGGCTCTAGGCCTGGGCTCACACTCAATGTGAAGGGGAACTGTGCTAACTGCTTGGGGATTTTCCTTTCCATTTTGCTGTTTAGTGCAAACCTTTCCCTGTGATTTTCCTGATTTACTGCATCATGAATGAGAACGAGAAACGCCTTTCTTGCCTCAAGAAATATGCCTTGCTCAAAAAGTCAAGTCAAATGCCAAAGACATGATGACAGACCATCTGTGTGTACCTAGAACAGTGGCCCTCTTCCTGATGAGGGACTTCACCTGGGTGTGGAGTTGCTTGCCTGCTGTGCTGGCTAGTGTGCATGTCAAATTGACACATGCTACAGTCATTTTGGAAGAGGGAGCCTCAGTTGAGAAAATTTCCTTAACAGATTGGCCTGTGGGCAAGCCTGTGGGGCATTTTCTTGATTGATGATTGATGTGGGGTGGCCCAGCTTGCTGTGGTAGTGTCACCCTTGGGCTGATGGTCCTAGATGCTATAATATGGCAGGCTAAAAAACCCACGAGGATCAAGCGAGGAAGCATCGCCCCTCCATGGCTTCTGCTATATATAGTTCCTGCCTTCATGTCCCTCCTCTGACTTCCTTGGATGATGGACTACACACTATAAGATGAAATAAAGCCTTTCCTCTCTGATCTGCTTTTGGTTCTAGTGTTTATCACAGGAATTGAAATCCTAACTAAGAAACCTGCTTTTCAAACACTGCTTCAAGCTATGACTCTTTTAGAGTCACAAATCTTGGTAGGAATCGGACACACGGTTGTGACCTTCCAGGTTCCATTGGCGTGCATTAGGTGGGGAGACTAAGGCACTAAGGAGACACTAAGACTAAGGAGACCAGGCCCAAGAAGCTTCACTGGTGTATGAATGCAGCTTGGCTTCTGTGGTGGTCTGAATGAGAAGGTCCCCTTCGGCTATTTGAAGTATCTGAACGTTTGATCTCCAGTTGGTGGCTCTGTTTGGGGAGGCTTAAAAGGTGTGGAGTTGGTGGTGGAAATATGTCACTGGAGGCAAGCTTTGAGAATTTAAAAACTCGCACCATTTCCAGTTTGCTCTGTCTGATTTGTGTCACTGATTGAGGATGTGAGCACTCAGCTTCCTGCTCTATTGCGCACACCTCAGCTCTCCCATCCTGAATGGTATCCCTCACTAAGCATAAGCCAACGTGAACTCTGTTTTCCTTCTGTTGCCTTAGCCATGGTGTTTATCACAGCAACAAAACAGTAACTAATACAGCCTCCTCAGTTTTTCTGCATCATGGTAGGTGGGACACAAGAGGGAAAATGGTGATAGATATGGGGTCTCTCATAGGCTTCCTGCCCCCTCTGAGACATCAGCGGCTGAACTGCCAGAGTGAGAGAAACTTTTCAGAGAAGGAAATCAAAGCAGTTTGAATCACACAGACAGAAACAGAGCCAAGGATTCTAGTAGAAAGGGCAACAGTAAAACACTAGGGAAAAAAAGGGCTCTATCTGGACCCATTTACAACTTATGATTTCAATGATAGATATTTTCAAAAGGGCATTTTGCAAATGAGAAGTGTTAAGAGATTTGAAGACAGCACCAAACTGGAAAATCTAAAAGAAACAGATAATTTTCTAAATACACACCACTTACCAAACTTAAATTAAGGTCAGATAAGCAATTTAAACAGACCTATAACCCCTTGTGAAATAGAAGCAATAATTAAAAGCCTTCCAACAAACAAACAAACAAACAAACAAACAAACAAATAGACAAATAGATAAATAAATGCCCAGGACCAGGTGGTTTGGGTACAGAATTCTACCAAACTTTCAAATAAGAGTTAATTCTTCAAAATAATAAAGGTAGTTTACAGCAAACCCATAGCCAGTACCAACTTTAATGAAGAGAAACTCGAAGTAATTCCACTAAAATTAGGAATAAGACAAGGTTGTCTGCTCTCCCCGTATCTATTCAATATAGTACTTGAAGTATAGTAACACACCTACTGTGTCGCTCAGAAAAGAAGACAAGGAGACATTTCTCATATATGCACACCCTGTCAGACCTCAGCAGAGGGAATCACTATCTTGGCCAGTGCCATACTGGAGACTGGAACCCTGAGCATCTGAGCTCAAGTGTTTTATTTGATTCAGAACTCCTCAGGTACAGATCAAACATCCCCCACAGAAACCCAACACCTGCAGACAATACAAAATGCCAACATCTAAGCAGCCCCTCACCCAACAGTGCACAAAACAGTATTTTAAACACAACTTAAAATAAATGGTTCTGGTCAAACTGGATCTCTGCATGTAGAAGAATCCAAATTGACCCATTTTTATCACCCTGCCCAAAATTCAACTCCAAATGGATCAAAAACCTCAACAATAAAGCAGATGCACTGAACTTGATAGAAGAGAAAGTGGGGAATAGCTTTGAACTCATTGGCACAGGAAAAAAATGTTCTGAATAGAACATCATTAGCACAGGCACTAAGACCAACAATTAAACAGGACCTCAGGAAACCGAAGAGCTTCTGTACAGCAAAAGATACCATCATTCAAAGTGGCAGCCTACAGAATGAGACATGATTTTTACCAAATCCTCATCCAATAGAGGACCAATATTTAAAATATATAAAGAATATAATGAAATTTTAAAAAACTGGTTATCGAGAAAACAAATAATGGAGTACAGATCTAAACAGAATTCTCAAAAGAGGAAACTCAAATGACCAAGAAACACTTAAAGAAACGTTCAACATTCTTAGTCATCAGGGAAATGCAAATCGAAGCTACTTTGAGATTTCATCTTACACTGTCAGATTGGCAAAGATCAATAAAACAAGTGGCATCTCATGTTGGAGAGGATGTGGAGCAAGGGAAACACTCATCCATTGCTGGTGGGAGTGCAAACTTGTACAACCACTATGAAAGTTAGTGTGGCAGTTACTCAGGAATATGGGAATCGATCTACCTCAAGATCCAGCATGTCCACACTTGGGCATATATCTAAGCTATGTAAAGCATGAATGCAACAGTTCCCAGGGTGGGGTAGGGAGCTAGGTCACAGACATGGTTAATCTTGGTTTTTCATCTTGACACATCTAGGAAGAAGAGGCCTCAGTTGAAGAATTGCCTCTATCCAATTGGCCTATGGGGGTGTCTGTATAGCATTCATGATTGCTAGTTGATACAGTTGGGCACAGTCCAGTGTGAACAGTATCGTCCCTAAGCAGGTGGGCATGGGCTATGTAAAAAGATAAGCAAACATGAGTCTAGAAAAATCCAGTAAGTAGAGTTCCTCCGTCATTCCTGTCTCTACTCTTGCTTGGGTTCCTGTCCTGACTTTCCTCAGTGATGGCTTTCACCTGGAAAGGTAAGCCAAATAAACACTTGCCCTAAGTTACTTTTGATCATGGCGTTTATCACAGCATTAGCAATCAAACTAATAGTCTGTTTACAAATAAGAGAATTGTGGCAACCGGGACCCCCATGATGGCACAGGGAATTCAGGGCTACCAAGGCCATCTCCCCCCCCCCAACAGGTAGTTTTTATCTTCTCTTTAGTTGCCACTGGGCTTCCTTCAATGTACAAAGAGACAGACTCCACATTGCAGGGAAGATATGGTGGCCCAGACTTGAACTCACAGCCTCAGGCCTCCTCAGACCAGCATTTTCTCTCCTGAACCTGGAGCAGCAGCGTGGGCTACCGTTGGCCTCAATTGTGCCATGTATTTATGCTTGTGATTGGCCAGAGGTTGATTATCTCAGGAGAAACTTAAGGAGTGAAGAGAGAGAGAATGTGCCAGGGTGAGAGTGGGTGGTTATGTGTTAAACCAACAGGAAACAATTCAAGCTCACCATTGTGCTCACAGACAGCCTGGTTCTGCACGATCCGAAAAGACTTCAGATTTATAAAGGGGACTCACTTCAGTTGCCAGTACATCGATTCTGCTGTGGTAGCTTTGGATTGGTTTTTATCCTGGCTTAAGGGAGAGTCTTGGAGGTCTTTTCTCTACACTTTGGAACTACAGTGGCTTCCATGGATGGAAGGGCCTTCCTGGACAGTACCATTCTTACCACACGGACTGTTAGGAAGAGTGACACACTGATTGGCCTCCTCCTGGTTGTATCATCCTTGAATTCCCATGAGTCTCCTGCCTAGTGGACAGATCACTGGCCAACATCTACCTTACAAGAAGGCTCTGGGATGAGAGCATATGGGAACATACCCTCAATTAAAGATAGTTAGAAGAAGTTCTGATGGGTGGGGCCTTGTGTCTTACAGGACACCAAGCACACTTCCTGCAAGGGCAAGTGCTCTAGGGGGTCAGGCTTACTGTTTTAACTACTAGCAAGTCACACATGAAGTCATTTAGAAGGTTAAAGTTCATGCTGCCCTAAGTACTGAGGCTAGTACATGAGTATCAGCTGTAGAACACAGGAGCCTGGAACTTCTTTCAATTTTAGCGTCTTTCAACTTTACAGTTTCCATTTGTCTTATGGGTAGTAACAATCTGAGGGTTGACAGAGGCATGCGTTTTTCTCTTTTACAGAGTGGCTAGAGATCCCTATAAAGAGCCCTTGGGCCATTTCTTGAATAAATGAGTGAATAAATGGATAATCAGGGTTATTGCTCAGAGTGGGTGCTCTGAGCATCATTTAAACTGACTACACAATTCAAAGTTTGAAGAGGAACCCTTCTTATATTGGTAGTGAAGGCAGAACTGGAATCAACCACAGCAGAGAGAAAAGTCTCAGCACCTTGTACACTTCCCTGTTTTTACCAGTACAGTAGAACATACTCCACTAAAGACCACCACGCCTGTGCCTTCCTGTGAGTCTGCAGAGAAGATGTTGAAAGGTGAGGGCTCCTGCTTGGGCAAAGCCAAGCTGGGTCAGCACTGCTAGCTGTTGACACAAGTCCAGCTACACTTAAGTTTCTTAAGCTTTTCTACCCATTATCCCTTTTCAATGGGAAATTTTTCTGATCCTGGGTATATAAGCACATAAAACAGGTCCAGGCATCAAACCTTTATTGGTCGTAAATCATGAAGAAATTTATTTTAAAACAATTCTTTGGTACACACATAATTTTACTACTTATTAAAGATGAAAGCTAATTTGCATGCTAATGAGATGATGTGCTTGTTTATTTTACATAAATAATTCAATTCTGGCTGAATATTTGATCCTGTAGGATGGAGAGCATCTTTAGTGTTTTTCAGAGTTGACTGATATTTTGATTTTACAATAATCAGTGCTGAAAACACTGTTTTGCATAAACACACAGTACAAAAGGACAGAGGAATGTCTGGAGCCATTTAAGAAATTGTTGGAAATTCTGTCTTAATCTCATGCCAAAACTCGTTGAATAATTTTTTTTAATGAAATTAAAGTCAGTAACTCAAATAACTTAAAAAATGTGTATGGATGTTTTACTTGCATGTCGCTCTGTGCACCACACTTGTGTCTGATATCCATAGAGACCAGAAGAGGGCATTGGATCCCTTGGAACTTGAATGACAGGTGGTCATGAGCAACCATGTGGGTGCTGGGAATTGAACCCCTGGTCCTCTGGAAGAGCAGCCAGTTCTCTTAATCACTGAGCCATCTCTCCAGCCCCGCAAATAACAAAATTTAAAATCAAGCATTCTAGCTCAACACAGTTCAAACATACATGACCTTGTCACTTTCATAGTAGTAAATATGAAATGTCTTTCTCTTCAGTGATTAAGTGATTACATTTATGTAAGACTAGACCATTCCATATGCACAGTCAAAGCTGCAGCTCATAACAGAGCACACTCTCAAATCTGAGCTGTGGGGTTTCAAACAGCACTTGTCAGCTTTGTGTGGTCTGCACAGTGCATGCTGGGCGTGTTGTGTGTCCAGAACCAGGGCTGCCGAGAAGCCACACAGGGTGACCCTACTGAGTGTTGCACAAACATCTCGGGCTCACAAAGCATTTGACTTGGAATTAATTTTTGCCTGTTGCATATTTAGGAAAAAACTTCCTATTGCCAACTTTTCCAGGACCCTCAGATTCACTTACCTTCATACAGGATTACAAAAGTTGAAGAAGCTGGACCCTAGAGTAAACTTCATTTCTAAAAATGTTAAGCTCCATCTGCTAGCTTTGCAGGCCTTGATAAGGCACAGTCACCAGTCTGGGTGGATTTCTTTTCTTACCACTTTGAGAGCTGTTTGGAAGAGGCGGTAGATAAATGTGCAGGCTGCACCACCGTCATTAGCCCAGAAGAAGTGTGAATGCTGACCTCAAATACGCAACTTTGAGAAGGTCTGGGGGCCCTCGGCCAGTTGTTCATCATGTATGTGCACGCGCTGGAGAGAACATAAGGCACAGGACATGTCATCAGGTAGGGTGTGATCAAGGCCTGAGATGGCACAGAAATGGAGGGAGAATGAACCAATGGGATTAGCACATTAAGCCGATGGGGAACTCTTCCTCAGTCATGCTGCGTGGCAGGAGGGGGCTGGCTGAGGTCAAGGTCCCATAAGTGAAGGCATCAGCCATGGATAGGACACAGGGTGGCTTTCCCACCCATTCACTCAAGCACTAATTGGTGGGTCAGGAAACTGCAGACACTGTCGGAGTGAGCTAGGAAAGGAGCAGCGGGAAAGGGCAAAGCTCCCGCCCGAGTCTAGGAATTCTCAGGCTTTAAATGCCACATTTCTGGTCCTTGACATATTCGAATTATCCCAGAGGCCATTTTAGTTAGTCTCCAGCTGTGAAAAAGACAACATCACATCTGTGGTGTCAGGTGGAGGCAAACAGAGCCAGAAGAAGAAAAAAAAAACTAATTGAAAAATCTTATTCAGATATTTTGTGAAGAAATTAATAGCAGGCTTAACTTGGTGGAGAGATGGCCCATTTTGATGTCGTGTGAAGCTATTCGGTACATATTTGAACAGCTTTTCATTGGAATGTGCTGATAAAGAAAAGATTTAGTTCATAAAGACGTGAAAAACTAGGCATCACCCAGTAGCTACGGTGAAGGGCAAACAGGCTAAGTGTGTTGAGGTCTGTGTACCGAGTGTGGTCCGTGCACCGGACTTGTTACAGTGTAATCGAAGTAGAATGTTTTCTGAGAGCAGCCATTCTGCCAGAGAATAAGGAATAATGCCAAGGGGGCGTTGGTCACTAGGCCCCTTCCCTGGAGCCTGAGCAGGTATCAGCCTGGTGCCTGCTGAGCTCCAGACATAAGATAACTTAGCAATTGCTGCCTGTCACTTGGCCAACTGGGGTGGGGGTGGGGGTGCTGCACAGAAGAGGCAAGCAAAGAAATGCCCTTGAGACAATTCGAATAATCAATTTTGCCATCAGAGGGTGTGAGTATCATTTCAATTACCTTCAAATTTGTGTTCACCTGACTCCAAGTCACTTGTAATATGCTATTTTCCAGTCTTTTAATTGTATCAGTAAAAGTGAATTTCCATCCGATATGGTAATTAAACTAAATCTGTGGTAATGTATCTGATTAGGGAAGGGAAAACATACGAGACCACGGAGATGGGGATGGCAGAGTCTCCTGAGTGCTGGGTCTCCTTCCCACTGCTCCTCTTCTGAGAGGTCCTCCTCAGGCCTGGCTTAGCAAGTCCTGACTCTTGGGCAGAGCACTGGAGCTATGGCTTTATTGATGCCCCAGAAGGCAAGTCCTGGAGAGACACCCTGAAAGAAATTTACCTTTTTACTAACTCTGGGATGCCTATAGGGTCTTCTAAGGACATGCTTCTCCCTAGTCTGCAGAAGTGGGCAGGTGGGGGAAACTCCCCATCTCTCGGCCTCGCCTGGTGGCTGAGAGTAAGACAGCACTCCACAGTGACCTGAGTGCTTGCCTTCTTCATCTAAGGCATATGTTCTTCTCTTTCTGGGGGCCAAGTGAGGCAGATCCAAGAGGTGTCCCCATCAAGTCAGCAGATGCACTTCAGACTATAATTCTAATGCCATCAAGTCAATGCCCTTTCTTTCCTTCCCTTTTCTTCCCTCCCTCCCTCCCTCCTTCCCTCCCACTTTCCATCCCTCCCTCCCTCCCTTCCTCCTTCCCTTCCTTTCTTCCTTCCTTCCTTCCTTCCTTCCTTCCTTCCTTCCTTCCTTCCTTCCTTCCTTCCTTCCTCCCTCCCTCCCTTCCTTCCTTCCTTCCTTCCACAGAGTCTAATGTATCTCCTGCTGGCTTGTAGCTGAGAATAACGTCAAACTTACGGTCCTTCTGCCTCTCACCTCCCAGGTGGTGAGAGGTGGTGCTGGAGGTAGAAGCCAGGGCTTTGAGCACACTGTGCAAGCACCGGACCAGCCGAGAAATATTTCCCACCCCAGTGCTTAGCTTGCCTGAGCCTAACACTTCCCAGCCATGAAGCATGAGGCAATCACCATTTCTTTGGCTAGTTGAGCAGGACAAAGAATCAATTCAAATAATCAATTTTTCTACCAGAAGGTGTGAGTATCATGGCAATTACCTTCAAAGTTTTGTTCACTTGACTCCAAGCCTCTTTGTAATACTCTGTTTTCCAGTCTTTTAATCATATCAGCTCAAGTGGAAAAGTGACTCATCAGAAAGCACAAGGAGCTTGGCCCTTTGTGGCACTCATGATGTACAATCCGTATGGTTTTGTTTTAAAATTCTAACAGGGCGTGTGGCATATACCTTTAATCCCAACATGGGAGCAGAGGCCGGCAGATCTTTGCAAGCTAGACAAATCTACATAGCCAGTTTCAGGCCAGCCAGGGCTACATAGTAAGACCCTGTCTCAAAAATCAAGGAAAGGAAAAAAATGAATTTCTAGGATTGAGTAATTGTTGGTCATCTTCCTCATTAAGTCAGTGCTGATAGGCATTGGTGTGGGAACCAGACACCTGAAGGGTAGATCCTCATCAAAGACGAGCTGTTGAAGCCACATACAAGTAGAGCAGGAACTCACCTTGCTTTTTGTTGTCCAAAATGACTTGAGCATGCCCAGTTGGGAATATCCCTGGTATGTATCTGACAATGCAATAATTCAGTCAGTATTTAGGGATTGTGTAATGCTCAGTGAGCCAACTGGGGTGCTAGAGTAAAGTGAGGGGGAGCAGAAGGCCATGGGCCCTGCACGATTCGAGGAGGGGTGAGTCTGTGAGGCGTGAGATGTTTTCTGAGCACCTTAGCAGAGTAGAAACAAAGGTCTAGATGCTGAGAGAAACTCCCTCCCGGAGGCTGCAAAATCAGATGAGATGAAATAGCCGGAGTCATACAAAGGCATCCAGCCAAAGGAAGGCTGCTTTACAAAAGTATCTTTATGCAAGTGCATATGACAGCCGCATGAATACCAAATGAATTCATTATGATTGCTGCTATTTCCATGAATACTGGCTGAATGTGTAATGGCTGGACCCTTACCATGTTACCAGTTTCTTGAAGAAAAAAAAAAATAATGAGAAAATTAATCTCATTACATGCTGAAGAGGTCACCTTTCAGGAAGTGTTTAGAAATATGTCCATGTTGCCACAGGGTATCTTCAGATATGGCCTCAGCTCCTTTATTCCTCCAGCTTTGTCTGGTACCCATTTCCATTGCAAAGTACCCTCAGCTGTGCCCAGCAGAGGAAGGGCCACATCTGCCAGGGAACAGGCACAAGGTTCCTTTATGCAGGGTCCTTTGCTTCCCTGGCTTTCTTGCCATTGGAAAGCGTGTCCCTCCCTGGAGATGGATCCCTGAAGGAGACAGGAGCAGCCCTTCCAGCAGAGGCTGCTTTGACTGGTATGGTTTTCTAGCTCTCCAGAGAACTGTAAGTGGCCAGCACAGAGGTGAGGCTTGACTCAGAGCTGGACCCTAGTAGAGGATACTCCAAAGCCTCGTTCCTTCTCACAGGAGCCAGGTTTTCCAGAAGGGTTTTAGTTAGTGCCCTAGTCACTTTTCTGCTGCTGTGATAAAATACTAGGCTAAAGTGACTTGGGAAGAAAAGAGTTTATTTGGTTTATACTTTCAAGTTATAGTCCATTACTGAGGGAAGTCAGGGAAGGAACGCAAGCGAAAACCATGCAGGAACATTGTTTGCTGGCTTACTCTCTGGCTCATGCTCAGCTAGCTTTCATATACAGCCCAAGAATCCTTACCCAGAGATGGTACAGACCACAGTGGACTGGGCCCTCCCATACCAATCAGCCATCAAAATAGCATCTCATAAGCCAATCCGATCTGGGCAATTCTTCAACTGAAGTACCCTCTTCACAGACGGCTCTAGGTTGTATCACGTTGACAATGAAAGTTAACCAGTATGACTGTCTCATATGGATTGGGGGGTGAGTGTGAGAACTGAGTGCTCACAAGTGTGCCCATGCATGTACATGTGCTTGCGTGTGTACACACACACACACACACACACACACACACACACACAAACAGATAGACAGACAGAGAGACAAAGGAGCAGTGGGAGGAAGAGAGGGAGAGAGGGGTAGGGGAGAGAAGGTATGCACATGCATTTTTGCCTGAACACAGATTCTGACTCTAGTTTCTTCCGGTTAAACAGGAGAAGGACCTGAGTTGGAAGAAATTGGAAGGGGTCTAGCACCCAAAAGCAGAAATGACTCCCTCCCCTTCAAGGTCAGGAAGACAGAACCACCTCACTTCCAAAGCCAGCCTCAACTGGGGGGGGGGGTCAAACTGAGCTCCAAACACAAGGACAGTGTTCCAATAACAGCCATCAGAAGACCTGTCCACACCAGCTCAGACCCTCCTATAAAACACACCCAGGAAAATGAGCTATGTACTTTCTGAGGCGTTTGGAATAACCCACCAGGTTAACATACTGATTACTTTATCCATTTGCTGGCAGACGCATATGATTGATGCACGGCTGAGAAGGCTTGAAAACTGATTTAAATGTCTCATTTTTGGCAACTTGGAGTGTGAAAATGGGAATAAGCCAAATGTTTCTAGGAAAAGACAAGTGAACCACTGGAAATATGCTCTGGAGAGGAACTCACCTGAAACCACAGTATCTATTTTTGGTACAGCAGTCCGCTGTGGTTAGTGCCTGTTGATCTAGAATGGGAAGGAGCCCGCAGCCTTGTCACATGCTCCTAGGAGGTAAGGATGTCAGGGTCCTCAGCCTCTGCCAGCTCATGGAGAGCTGGGGCTCCAAGAGTCTGGTATGCTTTTACATATTGCCAGAACGAGTTCTGTGCATTACCCCTTCGTTGTGAGTCTACTCAATTTTACTTTGAGCACCCACAAAACTGGTGGTTCATAAATACATGGTCTTACCTGTCAAAATAGACTACCTATATTTATAACCTGAGCTTTTTTCCTCTTTCCTGGGCTACACAGCTTTATTTTTATCACTATTACTATTATTATTGCCAAGTGGTTTCTATGATGTAGACAAACACCAACCTAGCCAGAATCTTCCTTCCACCAACCGAATCACTTTTTCTGCCTTCAGAGTTGGGGTGAGAATCAGCTGTGGTCCACCTCGATCCCTGAAGTTGCCTAAGCTGTTCCTTGACGTTTTTGTGATTGGACACTGGCATTAACTGGAATACAGGAGGCCTGGGCTGACCACCCAGCTTTCTCTGCCTTTTTGCAGCCACAACAGGGAGCTTTCTGGTTTAACAAGGCTCTGCTTCTGTCGCCCGTCATAGCAATAGCCCTTCGGGGGCTGTTTGCAGCTCCCGTCTCCAGTGACTTCTTATTCACATTATATTAAATTAATGTGCACATTATACCAATGAACATTTTATATTTCTTCAATTAAAATTCCCTACCCAAATATACTGCTTTAATTGCCGGAGACACTAGGATTAAGTCAACATCCCTGTGAAGCCCAGGGCTGGACAGTCTTCTTTCTAGTCCTGCCCACCCATACCACTCACATAACCCCCAAGGGTAGAACCAAGCCTACAGGTACTATAAGACAACTCCTAAGTGACAAAGTCCAGAAACCACCAGCTTCATGTCCTGTGGGCTTTAGCTGTGCACTGTGCCTAAGAACTGGCTATTGACTGTCTTCAGAGAAACAAAAAAAAAAAAACAAAAAACCAAAACTTTTGATTGATAAGAGCAGATAAACTGATATAGACCGGATCTCAGCCTTGGATGTTACCTGCCTAGTGCATCCCATAGTCTGTAGTTTGCTCCATGGGTCCCAGCTTGCTGGAAGCTGCAGCCAGCCACTTCTCTCTCCACTGAAAACATAGGACTTCTTTACAAGTATCTTTTAATAGCCACCTTTTTCCACTTTGGAAAGATTTTTTTTTCTCTCTCTCTTTTTCTGCCTGAAGATCCCCCATTCAATCTTCAGAACCCAAGCATATCTAGACACCACCCTAAACTTACTCAATAAGCATATGACTTGTTGCTTGTATGGCTGGCTCCTGTGGGAAGTGGAAAGTAAAGCCTCTGCCATTGAGGAACTGCTCAAGAGGGAAGACACTTGATGAGATATGAATAACCTAGGAGGAGGGGCTTTGTGGAAGAAGAGCAAAGTCCCCTAAACTTCATGGATGCAGAAGTCAAAGTCAGAAAGAGACCAGAGCACCAGGCTACACCCAGAGATACTAGCACTGGGTACAAATATCACACAGGCAAGCACATACACACCCAATCTGCTGTGAGAAAAGCTGCGATCAGCAGCTGAAAGAGTGGTGGGGAATGCAAGTATGTCCAGCAATGTAGCATCCCAAACTGCGGCCACTGGCACACACTCTGCAGCCTTCCGGCTCTCCTTCACACACTGTGAAATGCACATCGTCCTGCACTGTCTGACAGAATGTTAAAAGTTGGCACCATAAGAAGCCCTCTCAAGCAAAGCATAAAAGAAAGGCCAAGTTTCATTTGGAGAAGTGACGTGTGTATTGGTTTGAACAGTGGGGAGACAGGGCACGGGGAGAGTGGCTCAGAGGTGAAGGCCTTGTGGAGACAAAAGCCTGGGGAGAAATAGGAGGAAGGGTGGCTGGGGAAGGGCCAGAGCCCCTGAGTCCTCCAGCATGGAGACCAGTAACTCCCTACCCATCCCATTCTCCCCAGGTTCTGGAATATCGAGTTTACTCTGACTTCTCCAATCACATAAGTCATTTAGTGTCCTCTGGTAGTCTTGTCCTTTCCAGAGGTGCCCCTACGAGGCTAGGCGAGAACCCTAGCCATGATTAATGTCATGGTATTTCTCTACTCTTTGGAAATCAGTGCTAGTTGTCTCTGGAGATGCTTTACCAGGGACTATGAGAAGCCCACACCCCACATCCTCCTCTGCTTAGCCTCCCCGAAGCCTGGATAGAACAGTTATGATGGGATAGTGTAGGATGACTCTTCATCTGGATGTGGATCCTCTGAGAACTTCCCACAGTAAGCAGGACTAATGTCCACCCAGCTCCTAGCAGCAGCAGAGCCCCTGGTATACACACTTAGTCCAGCCTTGTGACAGGAAAGGCAGTGGGACAAAAAGCCCAGAAGTTCCAGCCTTTATAGCTGAGCTTCGTAGGTCAATGGGCTCAAGCACAAAACGGAGGCTAGGGAGTATCCCACTGTAGGGATAAAGTGTTCCCAGCTGGTTAGAGGCAGGAAGCAGAAAGCCGACCATAGACAAAACAAGAAGGAAGCCACAGCCAAGGACTAGTGGGTCCAGGACAAGGACAGAGGTTGTATTCAAGATGAGTTAAGAGGACACAGCTGTGCCACCAGAATCTGGAACAGGATTCCTTCTTGGATGTTAATAGCAAGACCACATTCATCTAGCACCACTGAGGGAAGGCTTGCTCTATGCCAGGAAGCCTGTTGGACCCTGCTGGTGTAGAGGTCAGCTATCTGGACACAGGTCCTCGAAGAGCAGCTGAGCAATGGGGGCATTTCAGCCGAGTCTCCAACTGGTAAGACATTCTCCTCTGCTTCTACAACTAGAGTGACCAACTGGCCAACCAAACTATTGCTGGACCTCTGGTCAGTCTGTCCCTGACACTCACTGCCCCCTTTATCTGAGCCCTTACCACATTTGTTATCATTGCTAGCAAATGCCTGCTTCTCCAACCGCTCAGATCTAAGTGGTTCCCAGCCACAAATTCTCTCGATGCATTTAACAATGCTCCCTCCAAGTCCTCACTATTATGCCCATTTTACAGGGAGGGATACTGAGACACTGACACTGGTTTAAGTACCTTGCTCAAGGACACACAGCTTGTAAGTAACGACCTCTGACACACAGTTGTCAGGATGTTTTCTATTCATGCCTTCACACGATCCAAAGTTTCTGGGACAAAACCTTGAGTCTTGCTGGCTTCCAAGTTCTCTCACAGTGTGTGCCTCTCTCCTCTGGGTTGGAGAGAGGTTGCTGCTAAGGGGGCTGCATCTGAGCAAGGACCTTCCTTGCTATTGCTCAGCAGCCTCTCTGTGCTGTCTCTAAGTGCCCATCTGTCAAGAGATTAGCAGAGCCTTGCATTTAAAACTGCTTCCGTTTGGGGGCTTACTATATTTAGCAAACTTAACTATATTTAGGTTAAAAATCCTATTCAAGAATTAACATAGACTATCCAAAACTCTGTATCATTCAAGGTTTCTGACAAAATATCATGCCCTCATCATGGAAGAATCTAGATCACTCCAGGCCACACTAGAGTTCCAAAGTCTGCTTGCATGCTTATTTAATGGTTTAACCTCCTCTTCCTGTTTGTTTGTTTGTTTGTTTATTTTAATTCAGTCAACTCATTACTGTCTTCACCTAAATCTTAACTGGGCCTTTTAAAATGTAAATTGTCTCCGGTTGCTGAAAAAAAAAAATGCTTTACAATTTTTGCTCTAATTTGCTGGCTGAAACTGGCATATGATTTTAAGCAGCCTCTACCATGCTTGCTGAAGATGCTGCAGCTGGTAGAGGTCACCGTGGTGATGACCTTCATACTGGTGAAGCTCGTCATGGCGACAATGCTTATGCCTTGCTTTGTTGAATGTCAACACATGGACATGCTAGCTATTGGTAAAGGTTCACCAGGATGGTGAATATCAGTGGTGTAGAAAGCTCTCAGCTTTCCTAATGCTGTGACCGTTTCATACAGTTTCCCATGTGGTGGTAAGCCTCCAACCATAAAATTATTTTTGTTGCTACTGTGTAACTGTAATTTCGCTACTGCTTTGAATCACAATGTAAATATCTGATATGCAGAGGGTCTTAGGCGACACCTGTGAAAGGGTTGTTAGACCCCCAAAGGGATTACAAGCCACACGTTGAGAACTGCTACTGATACAGATGTTTCCTATTGACCAAGGTCATCAAAGTGAAGGTACCTCTTCCTGTTGGTGAATGTCACTGTGGTGGCTTAATGGAGAAATGTACCCCGTAGGCTCAAGTACTCAAACACCAGTTGGTGGCGCTACCTGGGAAGGTTTAGAAGGTACAGCTGTGCTGAAGGAAGTTTGTCTCAGGGACAAGCTTTGAGATTAAGAGCCTCTGTCCATTTCCAGTTCCCTCTCTCTGCTTTGTGCTTGCTGTTGAGGATGTGTGTTATCGACATTTATTTCCAGTTATGTTTAGAGTGGTTGTTTTGTGCATTATTGGGTGAAGGGCTGCCAGGGCCCAGGCGATTTGTATTGTCTGCAGGTGTTGGCTGGAGACATTTGGTTGCTCATGATCTACATGTGCTTTCGATAGAACACCTGAGGAACTTAGGCATCAATAAATCCCCTGAGATGAGACGCTCAGGGTTCCACTGTTAAGTATGGCTCCTGCTTTGACAGGTTGTTCCTTCTGCTGAGGTCTGGCAGGGTCTGCACTTAGGAAAGTGCCTTCATGTCTTCCTTGGTGAGCATACTGCATACACAGCATCAGATGTGAGCTTCCAACTTCCCAGCCTGCCACTTGCTGCCATGATGTCCCTGTCATTATAGACTCTAACCTTCTGGAACCTTACACCAAACTAAACTTTTCTACAAGTTGTCTTGGCCATGACACTTTATCACAGTAACAGAAAAGTAACTAAGACAGCCCCCAAGGTGATGATGAGGACGCTTGTTGGTCAAAGTGGCCATGTTGATAAAGTTGTTTCATGTTGCTGAAGGTCACCATAGGGTTCTTTTAGTAAAGACAGAAAGATAACAGACAGTTGTTAAAAAATTAAAAGTAACTTTCCCATGGAGCAACAGATGAAATCTTAGGATCCGTGGGAGAATGCATCGCAACTGCTGGGAGGGCTTTTTCAAATAGACCTTGTGACTGAAAAGTCACATATTCATCTGCATTAACACCAAACCTGAACAGAGGCTTGTGCTCCTGTTGGCAAACAGAGATAAAGCAAGTGCTAAGACACAACTGTGTGGCATGTTTATCAAAATAATTGCTGCAGACAGGTGATTTGACAGGCTCTGCGCAGACCCCCAAACAATCCCACCCACACGGTAGTCCATTTTGGAATCCTTTGGCTTCTGTCTTCTCTGGGTCCCTTCTGATTATATTTTTTCATCCTAAAACTTTCCTCCTGGGATGCAGGGCTGTCTTAGTCAATCAAGGATGGTTAATAACCATAGTAGATGCTTCCTACATGTTGACAGGAGAGCCAGTCAAACGTCCCTGCGTAATCGCTCAGGTAATTTGGTGTCACAGCTTTAGTAATTTCTACAAATGTCTTCATGCGAGGCCCAGAAACTGCTTTTGTTTTTGACAATATGCAAAATAAAACTAGACAATTCTTAAAGGTCCATTATGCCATCGAGTGTTCTCGTCTTTGGGCTTCCGTGTTTTTATTTTAATCAAATAATTTAAGAGGATTAAAAATGACAGCATTAATAGCCAGTTGGTTTCTATTTGTTCTAGAAACAGACACTAATTGCTTGTGTCAGTTTACCTCACAGTTACCCAGCACTTCTTTCTCATCAGGCAAAGCCAGCAGCCCCTGCCGCTGGGCGAAGGAGGGGCGGTGGAGAGCAAAGCCGGAGATAAGGAGAGAGAGGCTGAGGGGATATTAATTAGCTCTCCTGTACTACACTGTATTTTAATTAATCTGACAGATTTTTCAAAAATGGAATTGACTTTTTGCCATTCTCCTACCGTGTGAGCACTTTTCCTTGTCACTGAGCGGGTCAATTGTGCCCGTGCTCTTAGCTGTTCCGGCATTGATCTCTTGTCTTCCTACAGACTCTGCTGTGTGAGCACAGGAAGCAAGGACTGCATTCCCAGCTGCCTCTGCATAGCCTGAACCTCCTACTGAGAAGCCTTGTCACTTCCACACTGTGGAGCTGAACCAGGAACCTACGGCATCCGATGCACAAGAAGAGCTCTGGGGAACGTGTCTCCTGGACGCACATGGCACAGTGCAAGGGAAGCCACTCCATAAAAACAATTAAACGGGAATACCACAGGACTAGGTACCTGTCTTTGGGGACTGGAGATGAAGCCAGGTCTTCTCAAAGACAGTGGTCCCCTGTATTTGTGGCAGCATTCGCTGCCACAGCCAGGATACAAAAGCTACCCAGCGTTGGTAGACCAATGGATGGATAAAGTGTGATATACAACTTTTACACAAACATATCTGTGTAACAAACAGACACAGATATAGACACATACACACACACACACGACAATAAAAAATAAAAATGAATTTTAAATGATTGTATCACATTCTAAACATATATAACAAAAAAGGATATTCCTTCCTTCATTATAGAGTCTCCTCATTAGGACACCCCACATTCTTAGCTGAGATTCCCACATCTCCCAAAAACCAGGTTCCCATTGATTATCTGGCTGCCTTCAACACTTACTGTCAGTAGTAAGAAGTCTGAGGAGGCCCCGATCCTGAAGGCATCTGCAGCCAGCTGAAAGATGCTACCGGTTTCCTGGCTGCCCATCATCTAACTATCAAAGATTGTGGACTCTCTTGAGGTGGCCATCTAGAAATGAACTTTGGACTTGAAATCCCCATAATCCTCAGCAAGACATCTTCCCTCCACCTAGTCCAAGTGCTGTGGTCCAGGCATGAGGCAGTGTATCTGAGCAAGATGACTATAAAGGACTTGGTCAGCTCACTGGACTCTGCCTCTCATACTGTCCAAATGTGTGATTTGTGTCCTGATCACTCCACTGCCACTTCCTGTTGTCTGCACAAATCAAGCTATGAGGTTTTAACTGCTTCAAATGTCCATCTTGAACGTGGACTTGGGTGCCCACCTGTAATGTGAGCACCACATTAATTTTTTTTCCTGATGCTGTGATAAGATATCCTGGTTAAGAAGACTTCAGGGGAAAAGTGTTTATTTGGGCTTACAGTTTGAAGATTCAGTCCATCATAGTGGAGAAGTCAAGGAAGCAGGAGCTTGAGGCAGTTGGCCACATTGCATTAGTAGTCAGGAAGCAAAGGGAATGAATGTTGGTACTCAGTTAATGTTTCACCAAGCCTAGGGAATGGTACCACCTACTTTTAGGGTGGATCTTCTCAACTCAATCAGCCTAACCATTCATAGGCACTCCTAAAGACTATCCTAATCTAGATAATTCTTCATAGGAAGTCTCCTTGGAGGCTTGTCCATTAGGTGGTTCTAGATCTTTTCAAGTTGACAATCATCATTAACCAGCACAAGAACTGGGCATTCACTGTGCCCTTTTTCCAGTAAGATGATAGACTCTCCAAATGACTGCATTTAGATTCTGGGGAAAAGGTAGACCAGACAGTAGATTGCAAGAAACCAGCCATATTCCTTTCCTACCTCACTCCCAGCAGTTTCCAACATAGGGAAGTCTCTGACCATGTTTTTCTGGCCTTTCCTTCTAAGCCACCCCTGAAAGTGCCTTGTGGAGGCTGTGTCATTTTTAACCTCTCCTTCTTCCAACTCCAGGGGATCTGATGTGTGATAAATGACTTGTCTTACCCATGAGTCCAAGATTCTTAACATCTGGGGTCTCTAAAGGGGGTAAAGCAATGGAACCTTCTGGATTACTCCATCTTACCCAAAACAAGATCATCTTATAGTATGAGAAAATGTGCATGATGAAGAGACTTTCAGAAACATACCCAATAGATGGAGGATCTTCTGAGGACTCACCCCAGGTCATAAGCCCAGAACATTGGCTCATACTTGCAAGCCTGGCCATCCTGGGGACTGCTCCTTTGAGCACAGTCCAAGCTGTAACCAGATCCCAGAAATGGTAAAACAGATGAAAACACATGTGGCACTGAACAACATGCTTCAGCCCACAGATTACTGTTTTAAGCATATGATGCATAGGTTGTCTCTGCCCACAGCAGACCATACTGGGGCTGCCTTGGCTGGTTTGTGAGTGGCACCTGTTAGAGTTTTAAGAATTGGTGAGCCAGTAGTTAAACACAGCTGCCAGTAAATACTAAGGAACATACTCTTAAAATTACAAACTATATGTTTTAAAAAAGCAACCCCTAATGAATCACTTTCTAATGATCTTACTAAATTCCTGTTCTCGTGAGGCTAATTATGACAACTTTGTCTGTGGAACAGAAAGATGGTAGATTGGCATAGTAATTGGTGGGAATGTGGACACTGCAGAATCGGCAGATGTCGTAATCCGGGGCTCAGAGGATTGGTGTTAAATCAGCATCCCGCCTCCTCAGCTGTATGATTATTCTGGTTGCTGAGATCTCTGGGAAGTACTTGGAAAGGGTGTGCCACCCGCACACTTTCTGAACTCTGCAGCGCATCCACATCTATCAGCTCGCATTCCTTCACTCCTGTCTGTGGGAAGCAAGAGTCTCGTCGCTCTGAGTTTTTCTCCTCTTTAAATCCATTCAGCCCTGTACAGAATTATCTCCTGTAATGGGCTTTTCCATACTGCAATTATTAATGTCGGGCAGAGGTCCTGCACTTCTTGGCAAGCCTCGAGTTCACACGAATAAATCATGATAAAGTGGGTTAGCTCTGGAGGGTCGGCTGATGTTTTCAATTTAGCCAGTGTAGAAATGGAGTTAAAGGAGAGGGGGAAAACATCCTTAGGTCCAGCTGACAGGCAAGGCTAAAACAGGATTCATTAGCAAACCCTGAAACTAGGATACAGCAGCCTAGAACCAAGGATGGCCACTCTGCTTAATGTGGAGTTTGCAACAGGAACAACCAGTAATTCCGTGCAGTCAACATAGATGGCTAAATGTGGAGATGCTTCCTGTTGCCTGTCTGTGGGGCTTGCAGTCCCCAGCTGGAGCCTGTGATTAGAAGTAGCATATTAAACTCTTCTGGTGATCATTTCCGAAGTGCAGTATGGCAAAAGAATCTACCAGATTTCTCCCTCTGAGAGCACAGGATACACAGAAATCACTTACCTGTCTTTAAGTAGATGTGACAAAGTTTCTTCTGAACATGCCAGATCCCATTTCTCCCTTCTCCCTGAGCTCAGCATCGCACAGTGCCCCCACAACGGTTCCCTTCCCAAAGCCCATTCCTTGGGCTCAGTCACAGCTCACAGCTCTCTGTCTGTTTCCTTACAGTTTTAAAGTTCCCATACTAAGAGAGGAAAACCGCCAGATGGTTCCAGTTTTGTCTGTGGGAGCAAGCGCAGAGGGATCACAGCCTGTTAGTACCAGATTCCAGCTACTTCCACCCCACTCCACGGTCCTGTAACTTCCTTGGTTCTCTTTTGCTCATGGCTCCTCGGTGCATACGTGCTGAGCATTTCTGGTAAGAGCAAAAGAAAACTGGCATTCAGGGAGCCATGCCAAGGGGATTTCCTGGAGTGTCACACCTCTGGTGAAATATTTTGAGAAAATGTTAGAAGATCGGGATGAGGAAGGCAGACAGGTTATAACCATCATGTGGGTATGCTGCAGAAGTTTATTTTAGTTCTGTATAAAATAATTGTTTTGTGCACTGTTGGGTAAAGGGCTGCCTATGTCTTGGCGTTCGGTATTGTCCGCAGGTGTTGGGTTTCTGTGGGGGATGTTTGATTGCTTATGATCTGCACCTGAGGAGTTCTGAATTAATTAAAAAAAACACCTCAACTAAGATGCTTGGGGTTCCACTGTCAAAGGATGGAGCTTACCATGATGGTGCTTCCTTCTGCTGAGGTCTGGCAGGGTCTGTAGCTGTGAAATGCCTCCATGTCTCCCAGCCTGAGCTACCACAGCAGTGGACTGCCAGTACACGGGTGCTTCCGGGATTTAACAAGAGAAGACTCCAAATGAGTTTAATTCATATGCACTCTCCATGGCTGTGGTTTGTGCATGTACAGCTGTGCAACTTCATCAGAAGTCAAAGCTGAAAGCATGTGTCTGTACTGTCACAAGGCCACGGGTACACTGTGTCACTAACAGTCCTCACAGGGTGCCCGGACTCTCTTATGATGTCTCTCTAGTTCAGTATTTCATTTTTCTCAGTACTATCTGATGAGCATTTTCTATGCTTCTCTATATTTTGTTCTGACTCGACTAAAATAATACTCATAACATTTTTTTTCTTCCTATGTGTCATATGCATCTGTGTGGATGTGACAGCCCAGGGGCATGGCCAAACCCTTAGTGCTTGAGCTGTTGAATAATAGCCCAGGAAGCTGCTCGTTAGCTCTTCTTTCCAATAGTCTGGTATTGGCAATAGACTGGTCATGTGACCTTTCCAGGCCAACGAAGTGTAAGCAGAAGTTATACCTTCCATTCCTGGGCAAGCTTGATCCGAGCAGCCTCTGGTTTCCCTTTTTCCTGCTGCTGGAATACCAGCAGACCCCACAACCATGTTGGTGGCTATTCAGGGAATAGTCTATAGGGAATACCAAGCTCTTGTGTTTTGAGGGCTTTATATTTTCATTGTTCGTATTGGCATCTTAATGCACATGGATGGGCTAATATACTTAGCTTATTAACTGTATATACATAATTAATATACTTAATCTTTTGCTTGGAGTGTCAGGCAAGTTTGGGCAGAGGAAAAGGTGTTCTCCATCCTGGGCATCTGTCATACCCATCCCTTGCTCAGGTGATGGTTGTCAGTGCCAGCCAGATCACTAGGTATGACGTGGAGGGGGTGAGGTTGTGCTACCAACAGGACATCAGTATGTAACACTGTGCTGTGTGGCTTTTCCTGGAGATATGTGAGGAGTCACTTGTTCATCCTGAAGAGTTGTTAACAGACCAGAGAAATTTTCCCACCCAGATCAAGGCCCTGAACTGATGGATTTACTGAAGTTATTTACCAGAAACTTGAGTGACTCAAAGGCAGCTACATAACCAAAAAATTCCACCCAAGCATAGGTAATGACTTACAACAGCTGCATCACTGAAGAGTCGCCCACAGTCAACCTTCTACCTCCCTGATTCTCTACCAAGCCCCAAGTCCATGCAAAGCTCAGAAGCAGGAGAAGCACAGATGGGATCTCCACTGGGGGTTTGGTGACACTCTACTCTTCTGAGAGGGGATGGTAACAGCTCCAACATCGCTACCATAGACAACATGATAACTGCATGATGACTGCATTGTCTTTTACTTTGAATTTTAAAAATTACATTTTATCTTCTCATTTATGTGTGTGTGGGGGGGGCATCTTGTGATACACCATGACCAACTTCTGGGAAAGAGTTTTTTGGGCTTAAGGTTCCAGAAGGTTAAGAGTCCATTACAGAAAGGGGGCATGGCCACAGTTAGCAGACATGACATCTGCAGCAGGAAGCTGAAAGATCACATCTCAGCCTCAAGGCATGATGGAGGGGTGAAGGGGGAACAAGGCCATATATTCTCAAAGCCCAGATCCAAATGACTCACTTCCTCCAGGAAGACCTCACTCTTGACACGTACCAAGACAGCACCACCAGCTGGGCACCAAGCATTCAAAGGCCTGATTCTACAGGGGACGTTGTTCCTTCAACCTACCACAGAACGTGTGTAAAAGTGAGAGAACAACTTGAGTGAAGTGGTTTTCTCCTGTGGGTCAGAGGAATTGAACTCAGGTCATCAGGCGCGGTGGAGGGCACCTTTACCTGCTGAGGCTTCTTGCCATCCTTACTTTGTTATATTGTTGTTGTGACTGAGAGGCTAAGGTATCCAGTATGTCTACAGCAATCTCTGTTTTGTCATGCCCAGAAAGTAGATTCGCCATAACATTGTCATTAGTAAGCGTCTAAAACTGGGTTGAAACAACAACATACATTAATACTTTATAAGCAGTAACATGGAATAAATCAGCTACTAGAGAACACAATCCTTCCAAAGCCAGATTACATCTGCATCACTGAAGCTCACAAGACAGGTTCAGACTGATTTGGAACCAACAGCATTGTGATTTCTTTTTCTGAATTTTGTAATTTTTTCATTATGGTTCTATTATATTTGGAAGTCTCCTTTTGACTTGACCAGGGCCTATTAACCCTTATAGTTTAAAGTCAAATCTCCCCTCCACAATTTTAACTGTATGTTAACTGATTTTGAAGATTTATTTGTATAATTTTAGATAGTGAGTGTGTGTAGGTGTAGGTATGTGCATATGTATATAGTTTTCATGAAGACCAGAAAGAGGGCATCAGATCATGGTTGAGCTGCCTGATAGGGTGCTGGGAGCCAAACATGTCTCCTCTGCAAGAGCAGTACTGTCTTAACTGCTGGGCTGTCTCCGAATCCTTATGTCCTATGATTTTAACAGAAACTCCTTGAATAAATGTTTCTAGCCTGTATCTTTTTTTCCTCTCTCTCTTACTTAAAAATATTTATTTTATTTAACTTTATGCACATGTGAGTGTCCCTGAGTGTATGTATGCATACTACGTGCACGCAGAAGCGTAAGAAGGTCAGAAGAGGGGGTCAGATCCCCTGGAACCAGAGTTACAGATGGTGGTGAGCTGCCATGTAGGTGGTGGGAATTTAACTTGGGTCCTCTGCAAGAGCAGTTAGAACCCTTAACCACTGGGCCATCTCTCCAGGCCTTAATTATTTTTTATTTTCAAAATATTTTATGGAGTAAAGTTTGTAAGACCCTCATGCTATAAAGAATCGTGTTGAGTGAAAACATCGGTTTGTTTTACCGACTCATCCCAAACAATTTCCATTTCAAGGTTACTAAGCACTAGAAGCAATTTACATGCAAGAACTATCCTTCGCATTTGTCCACAGCACCTGTAATCCAAAGTACTCAGAAGGCTGAGGCAGGAGCACAGTGAGCTCAAAGATCGCCTGGGCTAGAGACTCAGCCTGGGGGACTTCGCAAAATTCTGTCTGCAAATGAAAATAAAAGTAAGGACTGGGGTTGAACTCTTGTGGTTGCCTAATGTAAGGACTTGGGTTCAGTCCCCAGGGCCACAAGAATAGATTCACATTACGGGTGTTGTTTGTGTGCTTTATCCCATCGATAGGCATGTTCTCCCTTTTGAATAGTGTTTATGTAATTGTTGTTGTTTGAGTAGCACTGGCTGCCTTTAAACTTGCTACATAGCTGAGGATGACCTTGAATTCCTCATCCTCCAGCCTCTACCTCTCAAGCGCTGGGATTGTAGACGAGGACCACCATTCCGTGACTTTATCTTTCAATATTGTCATTCTTGATGCCTTCGTGGAATTATTTTTCAATGTTATTATCTTTAATAATTGCAGGCATTTCTATAGAATGGAATGCAGAAGATGCTCAGTCATCACCCAACTGCTGCAGATTGAAGTCGGTTCCAGAGTTTAGCAGTTATCGACAATGCTGCGGTTACTACGTATGTACTTCCAGCTTTATGTAATTGCATGAATATTTCTACAGGAACGTTCCCTGGGAAGTTCTTGCTGACAAGATATGCACAGCATGATGATGACACCTGCTGCTCTATGGCTCTCCCTGGATGCTCTAACAGAAGCATGCACTCACGTACAGCCAGTGTGTGAAAGCGCCTACTGATCCCCACCATTTCCACCCCCACCAACAGGACACTGAACTAGCTCAGCATACTGCCTCTTCATCTGCAGTATACTCAATACTTAGGAATCGAGAGTATGCCCAAGGGATGAGGTACAGTTTGGGAGTGGAACTCTTGTGTAATATGTATGATGCCCTGGAGTATGTCCCCAGTATCATACAAAAATATGTCTACATGGGGCCCAAGGCATACCTCTGTAGTCCAGCTACTATGAAGGCTGAAGTAGGAAGATTGTGAGTTCAAAGACAACCTGGCCTAAAGAATGACTTCAAGGACAGCACAGAAAACTTAGCAAAACCCTGTCTTGCAAGGGTCAAGCTCTTGCCTATTGTATGAACCCAGGTACAATCCACAGTACCATACAGAATAGATTCATGTTGTACGTGTTGGCGACTCTTTCTTTTCTTTCCTTCTTCTTTTTTTTTCCTTTCAAATTTATTTTCCAAAATTTATCATAACCTATTCTTTTTTGTACTTTTTAATTTCTAGTTTTTCTACATCACATTACTGCCCCTGTGTTTCTTGTATATAGAGTCCCATTTGATTTCTCTTTTCATTTAATGTGTTCCTTTTTTAAAATAAAAATACATCTAGACTAATTTATTTTATTGGTATGAGTGTTTTGCCCAAATGTATGTCTGTGCTCTGTGTGCATGCAGTGCCCACAGTGTCCAGAAGAGGGCGTTGGGTCCTCTGTTACTGGAGGGTCAGAAGACTGTGAGCTGCCCTGTTAGTTGGGGGAACTGAATCTGAGTCCTCTGCTGGAGCAGCCAGTGCTCTTACCTGTTGAGCCATCTCAGCCCCTGTTCCTTACTCTTTGGTGTCTGAAATTGCTGTGTGTGCCTGTGTGAGCACAAGCTGGGTTAGCTGATATCTACTTTTCTTGCCCTTTCCTCTTTCCCATTCTTTATATGGATAGATAGAGATTCCTTTTTTAATTATTTGTTTGAAAATTTTAGAATTTAAACATACTACTTCTATTTTTTTCACACCTTTTGTTTGCCTTACGAAATGCTAAACATTGTTAACTGAAATGTACCTTTTCCCCAAAATGTCTCTCTCTCTCACTCTCCCTCTCTCCCTCTCTCTCTTCCATATATATATATATATATATATATATATATATATATATATATATATATATATATATATATTCATTCCTGAGTTTAAATAAAAACACTAGCAAGTCTTTTTTTTTTTAAACATATGTTTTCTTTTTGAAGTTTTTAAAAATTTTATGTGTATGAGTGTTTTGCCTGGATGTTTATATGCACTCAGCATGCCTGCAGTGCCTGTGCAGGCCAGAAGAGGGTGTTGTGATCCCCTAGAATTGGAGTTGCAGATGGCTATGTACGGGTGCTGGGAACTGAACCCACTCTTCTGCAGGAGCAGCAAGTGCTCTTAACTGATGAGCCATCTCTCCAGCATCTAAAAAGTCCATCTTTATTCTTCTTTAAGAGTAACACATGAAACACATGAAAGATTTTGAATCACATTATCAGAAAATCATTGAAGTTAGCTGTGGTTGCTTGACAGCATTTTTGTTCATCATTACTTGTCTTATCTCATGTTTGTCTTTATCAAATTCCTGCTTTTATGCTGCCAGAGAGCATGCTTGAAGATCATTTACAAAAGAGCAGTGAACATTTTTGGTACTTGAAAGTATAAAATGCATTTATCTTCTCTCCAATTCTGAACAGCAATCTAGATAAGCACAGAATTCATAGTGCATAATTACTATCTTTTTGGCACATGCTACTTCCTCATTTCCAATATCCTCTTTATAGGTAGAATTCAAATCCCAATCTCATCTCATCTGCCTTGATGACATTTGCCTATTTTCATCTTACTTTATATATTCTCTATACATTCTCTATATCCATGTGCATTAGTTAGGAGTTAGGAATCTATGACATTTCTGTTAGTATGTATCATGTATGCATTATATGATCTTTATGAAAATCAATTGAGTATTTCTTTAATGACAGTAATGTGTCTCAAGTGACTGCATGACAAGGAGGATGTGTCTGAGGTCAGCCCAAGTATTGACCTTTTCTGAGTTCATGTTCAAATGCAAGGTTGATTTCATTATCCACTACTACAAAGACATACACATACACACACCACCACCACCACCACAACACAACAACAACAACAACAACAAACAAAACTACTAAAAACTGATAGAACCCAACCAAGCAATAAGAACAAACGCTGTCACCCTCATTCCATGTACCCAGTGCACTGGGAGCCCAGGACTGCAGTGCCCACTTGACAGACAGATAGGAGTTGATTTCTGGTCTTTTGACACCAGTCATCTCTTCCTTGTGGCTGCACTTACAAAATAACAGGGAATAGAAACCTTTAGTCCAGCATTTTGTTATCACAGGCTGATGCTATTTGAGTGACAGCTCTGGACTCTATCCCTCTCACAGTAGTTCTATTGTCTCTAGAAACCCGAGGTAATGGAGTGGGTAGTGAACATGGCCTGGGCCACTCTTCTCAGATGAAGAGCACAGCCCACATCCCTCCTCTGGGTGGAGAGTGAGCCAACAGAATGCCCACTGGAGATAGCCACCAGCATCACACTAGCCCCAGGGTGGCAGCTAGCCTTTGCACTCTCCTGTTTCACTCCTGCAAGCTGTAGGTTTCTGGCATACTCTGTCAGACAACTGAGGTTCTCAGATAGTATTTGCTTTCCCATGTTGCATTTGCCTGGTACATTTAAAATGATTGATGCTTTCCCCCAGTTTATACAGTGGTAACCTGGGAATGAAGAGCTGGTGCCTTAGGTGCTAGGAACAGGTGCTGAAGGAGTTCTGGAGAGGGACCTTACTGCCTTCCCTCACAGGGCTGCAGTCCACTGCAGGCTGCTGGCATCAACGTCTGCCCCCAGCACAACTGTGGGGGCAACTGTGCTGGGGTCACTTCAAGTCCCTTGGAAACCACATGTGACTATAGTTATTAAACTTCAGATCTAGCTCCAAATGGAAAGCAAAGCAAAAGGTGGAGGACAGAAACGAAATCAATGCATATCAGCAGAGACAAGGTTTGGGAAGGATTCTGATTATTCCATTACAAGATTTGCAGAGGAGTAGATGTAAATGATACACCGTTCAGCTTTGCTTGTGCACACATTCTATCAAATAACTAACAGCATGTTTAGTGGGCAGCAAGACCTTAATGGTACAGAAGGAAGACTTGGCACTGTTCAAAACAGGTTGAGTAGGATTCCAGGCAGAATATTTAAGTAGGACAAAGAAGCGAACATTTTATATAGATGAAAAATTTAACAACCATAAAAGAAACAAGAGTCATCACCCTACATCTCAGGAGCAGAGTAAATCAAGCTGTATCAAGAAAAGTAACCATGAACAGAACATGACTTAGTGAAACCTGCAGCCATGGATTTCGAGTTTAACCTACTGTCTCTGGCATCAGAAAGTCAAACATAAACATGAGGCTGAGCCTGGAGAGGCTTAGATCAACAAAAAGAAAGCTTTGTTAATAATATACACCTATACATGGATTTATGGTGCTGGAGTCATGGTTTCAAAGAGGTGTGCTTCTGTGTAAGAACATGCCTGCACAGATGTGTGCATGTGTGACACAAGTTACACTCAACAAGAGGAGTCCACCTGTCTTCAAATGAGGACCATTCGGTGTTTACCAGATTACCTGCAGTCTATGCACAAAGTCACAGAGCAAGCGCAAATGAAATGTAACAAAGCTGCTTTATATTTACAACGTAATGTAAATGAAATCTTAATAAAATGTAATTCAACACAGATAACAAAAATCCTAAATGTGGATTTCCACATTTAGAAATTCCAAAGCTTAGGAATTACCTTGTCCTAACCCACCCGAAATTAATAGCGAGACGAAAGCACAAATAGGCACATTCACTTCAGGTGGTGTACTGATTTAGCACGTCCGCAGAATCCACTTCAGGTGGTGTACTGATTTAGCACGTCCGCAGAATCCACTTCAGGTGGTGTACTGATTTAGCACGTCCGCAGAATCCACTTCAGGTGGTGTACTGATTTAGCACGTCCGCAGAATCAGCTACGAGGGACAATGCAAATGGAGGCATGTGCGGAGCAAACATAGTAGTCTGAGCAGCTGCTGGGTCTCTGTGTGACCAACTAGATATTTAGGAGTTGACGTCCCTCCCAGTTTAAAAAGCAAAGTTGAAACGAGCATCTGGGATCCTAGCTAAAGGCAATGTCCGGGTCCCATAAAAAGGAAACGTTCTAATATGTCCCCAAAGACATAAATAAGTAGAAATCCTGCATCCTGGGGTATGAAGATTGATAGGACACCAGTGCCAAAGTGCAACTCCAAGTAAAATCCCCATGCAACTTTATTTAGCTTGGGAAAAAATGTATCATAACACTCCTCTGGAGGGGTGAGTGGTAAAGATGTCCCCGGTGCCTGCCTCTCTTTGGAATTCTCAGGAAAGTCTCCACGGTGCAGTTTTGTGAGACAGTCAGGGGGAAGCTGAGAGATTGACTGGCGAGGAATAAAGTTCTTTTATTTTTTTTTTATTTTTAAAATGATAAAAAGCTAAAATAAACAACTACGTGTAGCAACGATGCCAAAGGATTTTCAAACTAATACATTGATAAGACTCACAAACTTTTCTAAATATGAAGTTAGTAGACAGATAGTATCCATTTATATAGCCTCATAGAACAAAATTTTAAAATGGAAGGTAACATTTACAGTGTGATTTTTTTAAAGAGCATGTAGGAACAGACATTGCACATGAAATAAGGAAGGCCTAACACAGAAAACTACGGAACTGATCATTAGATGAAGATGAGGCAAGCAAAGAAGACGTAAGCAATGAACATGAACTGGATCCTAGGAAAGCATCAAGGCATCAGAGCCTTGCTCCACGGTGTGTGTGTGGGTGGTGGGGGGTCTGAGTGGATGGTATCTATCTACTGAATTCATACCTAGAAAAGTTCAGCAGGTGTTATCAAGAATATCAGGGGCTAGACCAAAAAAGAAAAAAAAAAATCAGAGGCGAGACTTACAATTCATGTACCAACAAAAGGCTCAGTCTATCAAACAACACAAAGAAACCAGGCAACCTGCCCCAAAATGGACAAAAGGCATGAAAAGACACTTAGACAGGGAACCCAAATAGCTAAGGCATACCTGGGCGTTCAATTTATTGTTTATGGGGAGAGGACAATTAAAATCACATGAGATGCTATAGACACAACTACCCGAATGACTGAAATGTTAGATTATCAATGCAATGTAGTGAAATAGAAATTTGTGCACCTTGATGGCAGATGTGTAAATTGTCAGACCTATTCAAGGCTATTTTGCATGATGCATCAACAGGAAATAGCACGGTGTACCGAATCTCCAGTGTATTTAAAATAACATGTGCACATGTACTCTGACAGACATGTACAGTAATCCATTGTAGCACTTTCCATAGAAGCCTCAAGCCACAAGCAACCTAAGATTTCGGCCATAAGGAATAAGCAGGTATATAGAGAGAGTGGAATACCTTGAAATGTTTACCCTAGTGATTGAACCAAAAAAAGATATTCTCTGATTTGGCTGGGCTTTGAAAACAAAACACTGAACAGAAAAAGGTTGGATGCAGAAGAGAATTTAAGGAGCTAGAGAGATGGCTTAGCAATTAAAGCTTTTGCTGCTTTTCCAAGGACTTGGGTTTGGTTCCCAGCACCCAATTCAAGTGCTGTTGTCTGCCTGTAAGCCCAGCTCCAGGAGATCCAACACCCTCTTCTGGTCTCCAAGGACACCTGCACTCAGTCTGCATATACCCTCACACATGTATGCACAGAATTAAAAACAATATAAATATGTAAAAGCTGATCTTAAAAAAGAATATTTCAGTCCTTTTATATAATGTCCATTTATATAAAAACCCACTTATATTAAGTTCAAAGTGTGCAAATTAGAGAACAGACTTTCCAAATTCAGACTTGGATATGGCTTTTCTGAGCCCCTACTGAATCAGCATGGCAACCTCCTCTATGGGCAATTGGGAGCAGACTTGTGAAGACCCTCAGGGGCTCCAGCGTTTCCGATTTGGGTGGTATTTACATAGGTGTTTGCTTTTTGATAATTTGTTGAGTTCTACATTTATGGATCCATACATTTTTAATACATGAATTATATTTCATAACAAAATGTTTTAGGAAAGTGAGAAATTTAAGAAAATAATAAATTTGTCAAGATAAGAGTAATGAGTAAGCTCCTGCCCTCCCACATATTAATGTTCATAATAAATCTGCAGTAATGAAAACAGTGTCCAGGAACAGATGGCTCCATCAGTGGGACAGAACAGGTCATTCCACAGCCATGTCTCAGCTGTGTGTGCACGTAAGGTGTGATAAAGGAGTCTTTCCAAACCCAGGAGGGAGCAGTGGGCCATTTAATAAAAAGCACCGAGACAACTGGTGAGCTAAGTAGAAAAAATATAGACCCTACCTACACCTTTGGCATCCTATTAAAAAACAAACCCTACACAAAATAACATCTTAACTAGAAAAGGCAGACAATGACTGCACTCTGGCACCTGGATATAGGACAGCATTCTAAGTAAAAAAAAGAAAAAGGAAGACAAGAACAACAACAAAGCATTAGCAGCAAGAAAATAGCCACAGACGCTCTCCAACCTTATGACTTTAAAATGCTCCAATATCAGAAGTGTGTGATTAAAGTGTCTGTCGTGTGGTTGGAGAGACAGCTCAGCTGCTGAGAATACTTGCTGTTCTTGCAGAAGGACACACGTTCAGTCTTCAGGGAGTCCCGTTTCCAGTGGCCACTGGGAGGCTCACAACCACCTGTAACTGCAGCTCCAGCCTATCCAGGGTCTCTGGAGTCCGAGGGCACCTGAACTCATGTGCACATACCTACACGCACAGGCACACACACAAATAGATGGTTAAAGATAATGAGAACAAATCTCTAAAAAGTGTGCACTGAACTTGGAAAAGTATATCCCAAAGCAGACCACCACACAGTTCTGGTAGGATATTTAAAATTTTTAATGTGCTATTGAAATTATTAAATAACATTAAATAATAATTACATAATTTACATGGGTTAGCACTCAAGAAGATGAACCAGTAAGTTTATAAGGATAGCCAAGATTCGAAAGCTCAACCTTACAAGTAAATACAAGGGGGGAAATGCCATTTGTCACTCATCACAAGGATGGGAATTTTTGAATGCTTATTTTAAAGCTCAGGGTAACTGGGACAGACTCTAGCACCCATTGCATTGTGGGTCTTGGGAAGGGTCCGCCAATGATTATTTCTCTGCTCGCGTGTAGACCCTCTCCTCCTGAAAATCCATTCCAAGGACATAATAAGAAACATAGACTAAGATTAATGCACAAACATGCTGCTAGCTGTGTGATTTGTAATAGCAAAATATTGGCTCACCTAAGGTCCCACACAGAGGGAGTGAACTGATTTGTCCCCCATGGCCAGCCCTCCATCTAGCAGATCCTGAGCACAAAGCACTTTCAGGACCGTGGGAAACCCATGAATCATGGGAACTGGGCAGATCCGGGTTCCGGGGGGGCCTGAAGACTGTGCAACTTGTGTGGCCTCGGAGAGGATAAAAATCACCGGTGGGGAAGGTCGGTGGCCCTGAGGTTTAAGCTTCGTTTGCTTCACGGAAGCCAGCTCGGAATATTAAACTATGAAGCCTGACAAAAACAACATACAAGAAAATGCCTGAGCAGCAGAAGAGCGCTGGAGACAAAGGCCCAACTCAGGAAGTTCGGGTGCTGAAATATAGTGACTAAGTGCCCTCGTCTTTTTATGAATCGTTAACTAAAACGAAAGTAAATTTTAAATGAAGTGGAGTGGGACAGGAGAAAAGAAGGGAATTAGGAGAGAAAGGGCAGACATGGAAACGACTTGGAGCACTGGGCTCTAAAGAGGAGAAAGTCAAAGCCCAGAGCCAGCCGGGGCGGAGGGAGAGGCGGCTGGAGACGGGTGAGGTGTAGGGCGGCACTGCGGTGTCTTAGAACGCATCGGAGATGCTAGAGCAGAGAGCTGATCTCCAGGTTTTTAAATGAACAAGAGAAGTCAAAGCCAATCTCTTAACAAGGACTGTAGTGGCCAAGTGGAGAAGGCAGAGGGTACCTGAGGGATAAGTAAAGGGATAGAGGGGGCTGGACAGCACACAGAAGGAAAGTCGGGAGAGTGGTTCTGTTAGATGCCTGGGAATACACGCGGGGGAAGCTATTTCAACATCTTTATTCTAGAGTGATTCTCAACCTTCCTAACGCTGGGACCTTTTAACACAGTTTAATGCAGTTCCTCATGTTGTGTGACCCCCTCAACCGTAAAATTATTTTTGTTCCTACTTCATAACTGTAATTTTGTTACTTTTATGAATCTTAATGGAAATGTCTGATATGCAGATGGTCTTAGGTGACTCCTGTGAAAGGGTGGTTTGACTCACAAAGCAGTCCTGAGCCACAGGTTGAGAGCCTCTGTGCTAGAGGATGTGGGAGCAGAGACACAGGCAGTTCCTGATTAGATTCTAGAGATCTGAACTGAGTCACTGTAAGGATGTTGGCAGAGTGTTAGCCCACATGGGTCTTCATTAGTGACAAATTCTTAGGTTGTGTCAAGTCCAAATATCCCTGGAGGAGGGACTACTTTAAAGGACAGTGATCAGAAGAAGGTGGTCCTCCAGGAAAGGAACATTTGAAGCAGACAAAATTAGACAATCCCAGATCAAGAAGATTGGTACCCCCAAACTGACCTAAAGAAAGGCTTCAGGCCAGGAAAGGCCCTGAGTATTGTGAAGGACAGTGGGAATGGTGGAGTCCCAGGGATAGATAGGGCCCCATGACTCGCTGCCCATGCCCAGAGCCTAGAACTCTCTATCACCCATAGGGAAAGACTCCCTGGAGGAAGAAGAAGATAAAAAGATGGTACATCAAACTCTACAGGAGCAGAGGAAGCATTGGCCACCCCTAGGGAAGGGGGTGATGCATCTATGCCATCCTGCTGCAAGAATGAATTGCTGATCGAGCAGTCAGATGGAGTAAAGATTAATATTGCCTATGTATGGAGGGAATCCTGGGAGGGAAATGGATTTTTCTACCCTGGAAGCTCTTATCTGTAGAATGATGGGGCTTCCCTTTTATTTTATGTGTGTATGAGGGGGATATATACACATGTGGGGGGGGGTGTTGTGGGTGTTGTGTGTGCAGGTGAGCATGCATTAATGTGTTGTGCATGGAGGTCAGAGGTCAATCTTGGGGGACATTCCTTAGCAGCAGTCCACCATGTTTTTGAGACAGGGCTTTTCATGGGAATTGGGGCTCATCTAGTCAGCTAGACTGGCTGGCCAGCAAGCCCCAGGGGTCCACCTCTCTCTGCTTCCTCAGCATTGGGGTTCCAAACATCTATTACCACACCCAGCTTTGTATGTGAGTGCTGAGGTTGAATTTGGTTCTTTATGCTTGTGTAGCAAGGCAAGCCCCTCCATGTTTGATGTCTATGAACCTAACAGGTTGCTAGATTATTTTCTCTGTGGCTTTTTCCAAGTCTGAAAACCCACACTTTGGTAGGAAAACCACTTGCCAAGTGCCCGCACACCTGCACTACTGGCTTACGTTTTGATCACGTGATGTATCTACATGAATCAGGAAATTAGAAGAGATGAGAAAAAGGCTCATCTTTGGGGAGATAAATCCCCTCATCACTTACCCCCAAAGAAATCTAATTATTTTTACTTTCCTATAATCTTTTCTACTCAAGAAGTAAAAATAGGAAAATAATTTAATTTTATTGGCAAAATTTACTAGATTAATACAACTAAGAACTTCACATAAAATGTTAGCATTAAATATTAAAATATATTAATAAAATACTAGATTACTAAAACCTAATATTTAATATAATGCAGTAATTGGGAGAACTGTGTCAGTTTAAATATTAAAGATACAATAGAAGATGTCAGTGGCCTGTGCAGAGCCGGGCGACAGTAGTCACCAGCTCGAGGCTCTGTTCAGTAAAAGTCATGGAGAGGCCTTCCCGGCCGAGTCCCCACAGACATTGGTGGTTCAGACAAAAGCTTTAGCCAAAAGCCTGTTTTCCAAGAAGTGGGAAGAACTCAGGTCAGAAAGGTAGTCAGAGGTCAGGCAGTGAGAAGCAGTTTCCACCTGTGCCTGCCGCCTCGGGCAGGAAGGGTTGGAGATCCCAAGCAATAGAGGTTTGGGTCATAGAGAAGGACTTTAGGGAATTTGCAGTTCATCTACTGCCTCACAAAAAGGGCAAAGGAGACTCTTCTCCTTATCCTAGCTTTCTTCAGAGCTCTGACCACGCCCCTTGCGTGGGTGCTTTGCCACACTCAGGTGGAAGCCCAAGAGCAAGGGAAAGCAAGGTAGAAGTCAAGAATTCCAACTCTAAGGTCAGAGAGCCCATGCTGGAGAGCTACTTGTGAGGCCTGGCTAGGAAAAAAGTGCACCCTCCTGCTTGGAGTTCTGGCCTTCACCACCCATGGATGCTTGGCTGGTCATGCTTGTTTTTATCAACACTGGGGCCGTTGCCATACTTAGGGTGGGCAGGAGAGCAATGTGTGAACAGCCCACACTGGAAATAGACCCCAGGGAAACAGGTGAGCCTTCTCAGGTTGCTGAGTCATGGGGCCAGTGGCTCCTCTGATATTTGCCAACATGTTAGAGGCTGTGGGCCCACCAGCTTCTGTCCACCCCATCCATGCTCTGCTGCTGGCCCTGCCCTCAGTGCCTAGTGGCTAATGGAAAGTCCTTACCTGCTGGTTCTGCAATTCCAACTGAAAAATATGGTCCTCAACTGGCTGCATAGGCCCCTGTGCTCTGTGCTTTTTCCTGTTATATGTGTGGATGATGTCACATCTTCATGAAAAACACGCACACATACTCCACATACATGTACGAAGATAGGCACACACATACAAACACATATGCCACACATATATGCACATGCATATGTAAATACACACATACAAGCATACATGCACATACACATACAGGCTCCCACACACCAAATATTCACCTGCATACATAAACACACATTTATGAATACGTTCGTACACAGGCAGGTACACATACACTACACATGTATATACATGCATACATACACACATATATAAACATACATACAGGCAGGTATACACACACACACTACATGTGTATGCACATACACACATAACTACACAATACAAACGTGCATGCATGTACATACAGGAAAGAACAGCCCCCCCATATGCACACGTAAGCATACACATACACAGTCAGGAGGGGCAACTGTTCTCCACCTCCAACCTAGGAGGCACTGGATGGTACTTGGAAATATTTGATTTCCTTAGAATAGATTTGTACTGGCATCCAGTGGGCAAGAAATCCTCTTAAGCATCTACTAATGCACAAAACAGCTCCTTACAAAGGTTCTGCAGCCTCCACCCTGATGTCAAAGACTCCAAGGTTAATAAACTTGGTTTCCATGTGCTAACACTTTTTTAAAAATTACACTCATTTTAAATCTTCAGAATCTGAATGAGAGGTGAATGTGAAACAGGATTGTCTGGAGCTTACTATGTAGCTCAGGCTGGCCTCTAATTCATGAGCCTCTTGCCTCAGCCTTCTGTGTTCTGGGACCACATGTGTGAGCCATCATGCCCAGCAAGGTGACAGAATTCTAATATGAGGAATTAGGACTCTAGGGTTGGTCTGCTGAAGCTCCTGTCTCCCAGAAATCTTACAGCAACTTATCTTCTCAAGTTCTGGAGGCTGGAATTCCAACATCAAAGTTCTATTACCTCTCCCAGCGTAGAGATGTTGTGTCCTTTCTGGTTTTTTTTTGTTTTGTTTTGTGTGTGTGTGTGTGTGTGTGTGTGTGTGTGTGTGTGTGTGTGTATGCACACACACATGTGCACATGTGCATTTGAAAATACCCTAGTGACTGTATTAGGACAACTCTGATGAGAACATTTTGCTTTAAATACTTCTTTAAAAACTTTCTCTCTAAACATAGTCACATTCTGGGGTACTGAGGGCGAGGACTTCAAATTATGAATTGTGGGATAACACGATGTTGTCCATAATAGTAAGTGACTTTAGTAGAATAAGTATGAAAAGAGAGAACTCAGCTCAGAAGACTTGGCTATAGTGGCTACTCAGTGATGAGAAGAGGCAGTGGATAGGTGGGAGAAGGGACAGATATTTGGAAGGTTGGATGGCTGGACAAATATAGAGAAGGATGGGGCATGGGAGGAATGAACACAGGAACAGATGGAGGAAGGGAAGGATGCAGAGAGAGGAGGAGAGAGGAGCAAAGGAGGGGAGTGGGAAACAGATGGGAAAATGAATGGAGGGAAGGAGTGACAAAGGGAAGCATGCATGGAGAGATGGTGAGGGAGATATGGATAAGCATGTGGAGGGATAAAGGAATAGATGGAGGGAGGAGTCAAGAGAGGGACTGAAAGCTAGACAAGAATTGTTGAGAGAGGGACCGAGAGAAGTAAAGGCTTAGATAGATGGATGAATGCTTGCATAGAGGGAGGGATAGAGCATTGGGTGGGTATAGGGATGGGTGTGGGAATGGAGAGATAGAAGGATAGAGGGATGGTACACCCAGCAGATAGCTGTGCGAAGCCTCAAACACGACCCATGACACAGTAACAGGCAGAGGCATCTTTACCGTCCAGACAGGTTGAGGTTATGACCACCTGACTACCTCTGTGTTGTTTTTCATGTGTGTACATATGCACGTAGTCTTTCAAGAGAGATTCCATGCAAAGCAAAAGCGTTCCAAGCATTTTGCAAGTGCCACTGCTTTACAAACGATGCACCACAGACAATCCCCAGGTCTCAAATGCACTGGAACTGCAGCAGCCTGCCCATGGCGTGGTTCTTTCCCTGAGAAAAACACCAATATGGTGAAGCAGAATGCAAGTCTGCTGGCTGTTCTCTGGGAGCTGGCATGCCTGGCCTGTATTCAGCTTACCTTGGCCCTCCTGGTGCAACAAGGACTTCTGTGAGTTTTAGAGGGGGAAGGCAAGGAGTCCTCCATGGCAACTGATCTAAGTCACTGAGCTCCCAGGTGACCAAAGGAAAGACCTGAAACGTGAAGAACATGAGCAGGTCTTGGAACTCAAAAAAAAAAAAAAAAAAATGAAATCTAAAGTCCCGCCCTGATTTTTCAAAGGTGTATTTTTAAAAGATGAATTTTAAAAAGATTTATTTTTAAGAAACGTATTGACATGCCAGTGACTGAACGAACACTTCAAGTGACAGCCTCAGTACGCTTAGAGCTTGAAGAACAAACTGGAGGATCACACGCCTTGAGGATTCCTTCACTCACCGGCATTTCTATGCAGGGCAACTGTCACAGTTTGTTCTTTGCACATTTGTCCTTGGTGTAGAAGGCCAATAATGTGGGCTTTAATGCTGCCAGCCCAACGTTTATGGCAGATGTGAAAAATTGTATTTAAATTAGAAATACTAAAATTAATATTTATTGACTCCATGTTTCATTATCATTAGAAATTAGTTTGTTCTTGGGTAAACAGTTTATAGTATGATATAAATACGTTCCATTGACCTATTAACTAGCCAAATATATTATGGAGTTATTGACAGCAGCAGTAAAATTTACTAACAGCTATTAAACCTTTTAACATACTTGATATGCCTGTCTCTATAATACTCACGAATTAGGTGTGGGTGGGTTTTTTTTTAAGATAATCTGCTGCTGATATTAAATTCTTCCAAGATTTTAATATATTGTCTAAGTTTATGGATCATAAAATAAGCCCGGAGCTTACAAAAATTTACATGACAATTTTTTTTTTTAGAAAAGGGCATGTAAATTTTAGTACAGTATGAATGATATAAAGCACTGAAACACATAAAAGAGTTTCCCAAACTGCACTAAAGGGGTAGTTAGGGTCTGATTCCAACACACAAAACCCAGAATCTGGCCAGGCCGGCAAGTTAAATGGGAGACTTGCTTAATTACTATGGCCATTGGAAAGCAGGCAAAATAGAGGAGGAACACAGTGATTGTCCAGGCCAAGGCCACACCAGGTCCTGGGTGGTCAAATATGTTTCTGAAGACTCAAATCTGGAGCTAGGACTTCCACAAGCACCAAGTTATGCAGACCACTCTCTTCCTACCCAAAGCCATGCCAAGGGGCTTTCTGCTTGAACCGTGTAAAGAGCCACGTAGAGAATGATATGAGCAACCATATGGAAAAGCATGCAAAGAAACTCATAGAAACACATGGAAAGCCTTGTGAGGATCCATGTGGAGAGAACCACTTTGTAAAGAGCAGCATGGACAGGAGCCATGTGGGAAACCATGCGAAGAACTGTGTGAAAAAACCAACCTGCAGAACCGTATGGAGAATGATCATGATGGGCTCCCCAAGTACACTCTGCCCCAACTGCTCAGTGTAGATACTGTACACCTCTGTCTACACAGACAGGGCCTGTAGCCTCTTTTGACTCTACCTGGGGCACCACAGGCTGAGATATTTCCCAAGCTCCAGCCAACACAGTCCTTCAAGACCACTGGCTTCTGCTGCCCCTGTGAGGTCAAAGTCTGCCAGCTGGGCTGTCTCCCCACCTCCCAGGGTCAGTATCAGTGTCTGAGAGTGCCTATGATGGTGCTGGCCAAGTGGCGTAAGAGAAGAAACGCGGATTCTCTGACGGTTCTGAGACTAGAGTCCACAATTGCCTGTAATGGGGTCTCCTTCCTTCCGAGGTCTCCGAGACCAATTTTGCATCTCATTTTGTCTTTCTGGCGCAGGTTCAGGATGGTGGGATTGCACCATGATGCAGCCACATGGAACCCCACTAGATGGAGCTCAGACCAGGAGCTTCTAGCAGGAAGTATGGAAGTGAGCTCAGCAAGGGGCTCTAATGGCCACTACATACTCAGAAGTTTCCCCTGTAAGAGAAAGAGCCAGAAGTCTGAATGATAAAGGGCAGTGGGAGCTTTGCCAAGTCCATAAGAGCTTTACAATGTCCTGGCCCATGTACAGGTGTCAGAAGACAGAGGGCACAACACAGTGTCCCTGAAGTAAAGCAGAGAAAATCCCCCAGAGAAGCCCAGTTCAAGAAGGTGTATTCCTATGTAAAACATACCCACAACATTCAGTGTCTATGTATGTGCTATTTATTCTGATGGTAGCTAAAAAGCTCTGTGAGTGTGCGTACATGGATGTGGGGGCGGAGCAGTGCTTTCCTAAATCCACCAGGTTCTAATTTCCATGCTTGTGAATGCTACTGTACATGGCGGAGTTAGCAAATGTTTTGGATCTTGAGGAAGGAATTGTTCTTGGAGATCTAGGGAGACCATAAATGCAACCACAGGGTCTTTCTAAGAGGGAGTTATAAGGAGAAGTGACAAACAGAAAAGAGGAAGGCTATGTGACCACACAAGCTGAGACTAGAGCCAAGCTACACCTAAGCTTCAGAGCTGAGAGACACACTGAATGGCTGGCTTCTGGTGTTCTCAGAACCAGGCTGGCCTGGGAGCACCAATGCTGATTTTCTACTTCTGACCTTCAGAACATGATAGGACATAATTCTGGCATTTTCGGTCATCAGTCTGTTACCATTGGTTACAGTCTCTTCAGGAAGCATACACACAAGCACGGATAGCAGTGTGTGCTTCTGAGGCTTTTCTGTTCTTTGGTTGGTTCTGTCCTGAGGGCAGTGAGCACTGCTCAGCAATCCATGGTGGCGAAGGTGCCGTATGAACAGGGGTCCTTTCTTCCCAACAGAGGGAATAGTGTGAACGAAGACAAGAAAAAAGGTACAGGTCTGGCCCTGTGGCACACAGAAACAGGTGAAGGGAGCAGTCTTTTAGATCTCTACCTAAGCTAACGTGAGGAACGAGGTTGTCCTTAATCCCACCAGCCTTCTGATCACCACAGTGGGGGCCAGAGAGCACTCCAGCTAGTGTCTCCTGTGGCCTTGACCATTTGGGGCACGAGGACAAACTTCTTAGAACTTGTGACACTTAGAACTGACTAATGATTAAGAAGCCAACACTCTCCGGTTCTTTGTCCCTTACTGGTAGATGAGACAGTGTGTCACTGAGATTCTTACGCAGAAGCAATGACCATCTGTGGGTTTCACTGCCAAACTTCACCTTCCCTAGTGCTTTCTGCTCTGCCGCAGTAGGGAGGGGGATTTGTTGAATGGCTCCAGTGCTGCGTTGATGCTGATGGTGACCACTGGACAGTGGCTCAGGCCTGCAGGTCAAGGGCCAGGTCTCAAATTCTGATTCTCCCTCAATACTTTGTACAGGCAATATTAATTTATTCACGGGGTACATAGTTCCAGCTTCCTGCCAAATCCTTCCCAGCTCATTTAGACCACCACCAGCTTCCACCAGGCAGGATTTAGACCTTCAGTAGTTATGCCTCAACCCCAAATCATTTCCTAGTCATACATACAAAAAAAAAAAAAAACACCCTCACACATTAAAAACAATCCCCACTGGGCACTATCCAGGGTCCCAGTAGAAAACAGATGGCCCACTCAAAAAGAATAACTGAAGGAGAGCTCATTTACAAAGGATGTAATTACAGGGGTGCATGCAGAGGTGACTAGAAACCACAAGAGACAGTGGCATGGGTCCCACAAAGAACCATTTCCATGCTTGGGCCCAGAGGAACAAGGTGCAAGAAGATTGGCCAGAACTGAAGACAGAGAGAGGAGAGAAAAGCAACTCTAACTTGGAGGGAGGAGAGCTAACCTTCCCAGGGACATAGACAGCCAAAGTCATCTGAGGGTGATAAGTACCCTCATTCTACCTCTAATAACCATCCTCTCTGTCCAGTGGTCTGAATCTAAAGAACAGAGTCCACTGTAATAATCCCAGACCAAGAATAGAGTTGTGAAAGATGATGGGAATATCTTGCACATCAGCCCCATTTTCCCACTCTGATGTCCAGCCACGTTGAGATAGGATGGTGCAGAAACGATATGATCAGGGAAAGAGGAAGCAGAGCATCTGCTGCCAGGTCTAAAGCTGGGCCCCAGAGAAGCCACAGTGACAAAGCACAACAGTTTACATGCCCTTTCCTTCAAGTGATCTGAACACCTTTACTTTCCCATGATGAGCTTTTAAAAAGGGATGTTGAACAAGAAAGTCATCGGTGTCCATGGTAGCTGATTGGGAAGAATCAGAAGTGCTACTTGTGCCTTATCTGTGCTGATGGCTGGCGTTGCACAGACATGGAGCTCCGCTGAGCTGAAATGCACTGGCTTTTCTTGGGCTCTTAGATCTGTGGCCCAATTACCCTAAAGACAAGCTATTCTGCTTTTCTCACTAGATAACATTGTGTTTAGATATGAGGTTGGATTAGTCAGGGTTGTCAGAGAAAAGAAATAAAATGCTCTCGCTCTCTCTCTCTCTCTCTCTCTCTCTCTCTTTCTCTGTGTGTGTGTGTGTGTGTGTGTGTGTGCACAAAATTAAACCAGCTTACATTAAAATAATAGCAGTTGTCTCACACCTGGGAGTCTGAGTAACTACTGGTTGCTTGGTCCTTGCAGTTTGGTGCATCAGCAGTCTGAGTTGCCCCTTAGAGACTGTCTCACACTAGAGAGACTGACAACCCCATAGTTGCTCAGCCCACAAGGCTGAATGCTTCATCTGTCTCAAACTAGTACTGATAATGTAGAGGGTTCCTGGAGAGTTCCTGGAGAGCTGATGGCCCTCGTCAATGATGGAAGCCTAGAAAAGTTAGCTCAGAGATCAGCTAAGGAGTTAGCAGCTGTAGCAATAGGGTAAAACAACTCGTTAGTAAAAGAGAAACCCAAAAGGTCAATAGTCATCATTCTGCATGTCCTTTATGTGAACTCCTACCAGATGGTATCACCCACATTTGAAGTGGGTCTTCCCATAACAATTAAGGAAATCAAGACAATTCTTCAGTTGAGCTTTCCTACTGAGGAGATTCTAACTGGACATTGAAATCAACTATTAAAGATAGATCGATAGATAGATAGATAGATAGATAGATAGACAGATAGCTTTATACATACATACGTTCGTACACACATGCATACATGGATGAAAGTCTATATCCATTCCCCAAAGAACTGAATCCAAGAATCATGGAGGCTGATGAGTCTAAGTGTGCAGGGGATTGAGGGGGGCTGAGATTATGAATGCTCATAGCACTTTAGTTTCAGTACTGAGGATTCTGCTTGAGGATCCTTCCTTCTGGGTCAAGCTTTTGTCTTACTCAAGCTTTCAGTTGGTCGGACAAAGCCCATCCACAGTACAGAGGACAGTTGGCTCAGCACTCACTGAGTTAAGTGTTGTCCTCATCCAAAAGCCCTGGCAGGGTGAGATGCCATCAGCCACACCAGACCATCATTTAAGCCAACATTCCAAGAAAATTCCATCGTGAACAGGGATGCCCTTCTCGGAGAATGAAGACATCACCTATTCTCTGAAAACCAGGGCAGGGAGTGAATGGCAAACTGAAATAAATTCTAAGTAGCAGGACTCTTTTCCAAGTGGCTCCACTGCCATACTGAGCTCCTGAGCAACAGGCTATGTATCCACACAGGGTCGCAATAAACTTATCAGAAAGACCATCTGTCATAGGAACATGAACAAGAATCAGAGGGTCAAACAGTATTCTAGAAACTCACCAGATTCATTTACCAACCTGGCCTGCCCATCATCAACAAACTTGGTGACATAGTAGGCAAATGTCTGAATGACTCCATTGAGTCACTCAACTACCTATCTGATTTAAAGACAGTGGTGTGTGTTTAAAAAAAACCAACAACAAAATTTTCCTGAAGCCAATCAATTGAATAGTTTTTGATAGTTTCATAAGCCAGTAGTGATTATGGAATGGGTAGTTTTCATGAAAGTTGGATTTGAGTTCTCCTTTATTCTTCTCTACTCTCAAGGACAAGAAGCCCAGGCTGGGCATTCTGATGACCTGAACATGAGGACTTGAGTGCACCAAGTTGGTCAATAAGCCTAGGCAGGCTCTGGTTCTCCTGCAGGTTGGCTGTTCGAGTCAGTCAGAACCAGCATGTCAGGAGAAGACTGATGCCAAAGCCCCATGCTCTTCACTTGCTTATATGGTGGCCCTTCTGCACCTCTAGTCAAGACTCGGAGAAAGTACCAAGTCCCTCAGCAGAGGGCACTGGCTGGCATCTCTGTAATACGCGGTTTGTAGGGAATGAAAGAGATTTGGTTTCCTTTTGAACGTGCGCACCCCGTTACCGACACGATACTGTGGTTTCCTCGCTCGGCTTTGAAATACCGTAAACTCACAAAAGCTACTGTCGGGTTCAGAACAAACACAGGGGGTATGTTTAGTTATTTGTTTTTGTAGTAAAATAAAATATTTATTATCCGCAGACACCCACTGTGAACAGAGGGGGAGGCCACTGCGTTTCATCTTGCTGGTGTCATGTTTGACTTCCATTAGGGATGGATTACAGACCTGTGGGTTTTCATGAATTCAGGAAGTCCACTTTGAACACTGATTTCAAAGCCTACAGGGTGTGGGAAGCATGTAAGAACACAGCTCTGGAGGAAGGAACCTGTTGCATCTTGCCTGTACCTCGTGTTTGATAAGGCAGAGTGGGGTTCCCTTCGAGAGAGAAACCCGGACGCGTTTCCCTTAATAAGATGACTTTAAAGGAAGCCTGCCTATTGTTTCCTCTACACGTTCCTTGAGGTGTACACAATTAATTCAGTCTTGGAATCTGGAAAAAAAAATAAGCATTGTACCAGACCGCTTTGCCTTGCCTGCTCCAGCTTATCACACGGAATGAGAAAGTGGGCGAGTCACCAGGGGCCCCTGCCTTAACTCTTCCTGCTCACTGGAGAGGCTGGCTGGACACACTCCTCTCTGTGCATGCCCATACTCACACCTACCATTTGGAATTTGAACCTAGATGAAAGGAGACCGAAAGGGCAATGCTGATCACCCTAGGTGTGCAACCAGAGCACAGAATCTAGTACACCAGGGGCCAGGTCTGAGTCCCTCCAGCATCTTGGACTCACCGGCTCCTGCTCAAAGGAGGGTGTCTTAGACTGGAGAGGGTACAATGTCCAAGATGCTCTCCTGGAGAAGATAAGGCTAGAGATGAGTCCAGTTGATATCGTCAAGGGTATAAACGATGTGTTTTGGGAGAGGCAGACTTGTATTTGAGCGATTCTGTCCAAGGAAGCTATAGCCAAGACTTTTGGGGAACAACTCATGAAGTCAGGTTTAGGATCTTTAGAGACAAAGTTCTACTGATTTCTCAGGAGGCCGGAAGTTCCATGTCACTGTGAGTTTTGGAGAACAACTGTGAAATGTGAAAACATGGATTGACACGTGAGCACAATGATAGGGCTGAGGTGCCCTGGTCTACAGGGGAGAAGTCATCTCCAGGCCGTGTTTTAGGGAAAGGGAGAGTACCAGGTGGATGTATGCAGACAAGCAAAGGACCTCCTGCTGTCGTAGCCTTCTTGGAAGTTCCCAACTGAGCTTGTGCCAAAGGCATATGCTGTCTCTCACTTCTTCTCAATCCCATGAGTCACCTGTGGCCTGAGACCCTCATGTTTATAGACTGCAATGGTCCTAGCGTGAGCTCTCCTCCCGTTTGCGCGTGGATAGTAGGAGCCAGATAGCATGACAGAAGGAGGTGATGTTTTATTATTCTAAGAAATACAAACTACCTAAGAATACAGACCTAACTCAAGCTACTTTTCAAAAGTTTGGCTTAAGGATAAAAGCACAGGTGTTTATTCCTCACGTGGAGGCGGTGCAGAGAACTGGAAACCAGGGGTCAAGAAAAGGGAAAAGGTCGTGGACCGATTCTGATATTCTATACGTGCCAACAACCCTGACTTCCACGATGTCGTTTGGTGTGTAGTCTAGATTTGAAGAAAGACAGCTCGTTATGTGACTATAGGGGGCCATCATTTTGGCTCTTTGTTCTTTATGCACTTTGCTCACTAATTTAAAGGACGCGGGCTCAGTCTTCCAGTACTGGCTGTGCAAGGGATTTGCTACGAAGCAGCATGGAGGGTAAGCACCAGGCCTTCCTTGAACTGCTCTGGCTTCTCATCCATGTTACTTTCTGAAATCTGAGCAATCATCACATTTAATCAACCCTCACCATCTACTAGGTCCAAGCTGGGCTGTGTTCACATTTTCTCAAGACCTCCCTCTAAGGGCTTTGCAGAGACAGGGGTTCCTGGTCCTGCTGTGACTAGCTGCTTCTTTCGCCTTGTCGGTCTAAGCAGTGTTACTGGAGAACATGTGAAGCGTGTCTGGGCTTCCTGAGCTTAGACTAACTTTTTACATCTCTCCACTCTTCAGCTATCATGTGGTTCTTATTTTTTCATGTGTGCAGGCAGTCAACAGACACTAACAGAATAAACAGTAGAGTTCCTCGCTCTTCCACTGCAAATGCCCCCAGTCCTATATGCATGTGTCCAGAGCACCTCCAGTTACTGCTGCCCACTGTAACCTGCCGGTCACAGTAAGTCCAGGCAGGGACTGTAAGTCAGGTATCTCGAAAGCAGCCACCGCTCCCTCTATATCTGAAAATAGAGGACCTGCGAATGACTCATAATTTGGCCCTAAGTTTACCCATGATCCTCTGCAGCCAGGACTGATTCTACATAAAATCATTAGAGTTTAAAAAAAAAAACAAAAAAGAACCCCAGCATTCTGCCTAGTGTATTCAACTTATCATTCACTGCCTCTTCGCCTTTCACTTCTCGGGTTCATCAATCATGTGTGACACTCCTCTGAAGTCCTGATTTACTTTGAAAGCCACTAGAGCAGGCACTGTGCATGCGACTTGAGATCTGCAGGGCTGAGAGACTCTTTAAGAACCCAGAGTATGTGTACTGCAGACTTCTCATCCCAGATCTGTCACTAGGGCCAAATGTGGGAACAACTAAGTCACCAGTCATCCTGGTTGGGTCTCTCTTTCCAGCTTCTCCTATCACCTGATTCCTCATGCATGGGACAAGGAAATGAGAGAGTGCAGCATCGTGAGAAAGAGGGAGATTTTCTAATCTTGTGTTCATGGCTGTATTCATCAAGTGCATGGGTGTGATCTGATGGAAGACACAGAGAGGGGCAGGGCAAAATACTACAGTTCTGGAGAATCAGTGTTAAGTCTAACAAGCAATGGATGTGGTTCTTAACTGTGTATCAAAGATATGGGCTTAAGATAACTTAAGATAAGGTGGTGCATGGAAAGGGTTCCATCAAAATCAACAGCTTCTAAGACAGCTCATCCAGAGACATGGTTGGGTTCCTTAAAATATTCTCTAGTCTCTACGATTTCATTCTTCTGATCAATAAGAAGACAAGTGAATGCAAGTCAGTGATTTGTTTCAGAATTGAATGATGTCATGTGCAAAAATGGGAATTATGGAGATTATAATATTATCATTAATCGAAATTATTCTTAATTAAGAATTTTTATTAGACTTCATCAAGTCAAGTTATAGGTGTGCTGTGAAATAGATTTGCTCTCCAGCACAAAAGGGTCTTTATTAAAACAAAATGCCAAGTAAAAATTATCTACTTTTAATACCTGAAGAAGATAACAAGTTGTCCATGCCAGGGCTAGAGAGGGGCCCTGGCCTTGACGGAGACCTTTCCTAACATCTGCTCACTTCTTGGTGCCAGATCTGAGGAGGTGGAAGAGGACTGGGCTGGAATGTGAGATCAATCCCAGAGCCCAGCTCCTCGGGAAGGCTTAGACTGCAAGCACCCGGGTCTGCACTCAGAAATGCAGATCAGCCATGGGGACATTCACAAGCCAGTGTGTTGCTGCCACAAAGCCCCCATGTCATGCTGAATCCTGCCCTCCTAGGATCTACATCTCTGCTAACTGGGTTTATTTGCAGTGGAGGCCCTGCTAAGCAACAGGAAACTCACCTTAATTAATGTCAATATATTTCTTTACACCCACAGTCTCTTGAAGGAGCTAAAGCAAAACAAACCAAAGGGGGGAAATCTCAATTGATTGGGGGATTTTAAAAGAATTCTTTAATATCAGATTAAGCCCATTTTGATTGTAAATCTATTTTCAGCTCAACATTACCAAAGAATATTACAAGAAAACTCTGTTTTATGAAGTTATTATGATTTAAACCGTTCTCTCTCTGCTATCCTTTCTGACTTTCCCTCACACACATTCGCTCTCCAGAGGATCTAAAAATAAGCCTCCAGCTATACATGTCAGTGCTCTGGGTTTATCCCACAGACTAAGGAGTTTTCCACAAAATACCTTTATTATTTTCCAGGGTTCCACTACAGTATTTGGAAACAAAGGTGGCTTTAGGGCTGAACCGTAAGGGAAATGAATCGGCCTAATGGGCAGAATCACCCTGTCACCGTCTTCGTGCTCACAGGGACCAGAGCTCACAGTTTTCCAAAGCCCCACAGTCCACTGTGACCTGATTTTAACAGCCATTTTGTGTCATGGGGTACCTCTTATGCTTGCTGGCTTCAGCTTGTTCTAAGTTGTAAGAGGAACGTGAAGTACCTCCCATGGTGAATTCTTGGGACAGCCTAGCTATACCCTACTGATACAGGTCAGGGTCTCGGGCATTTTATAAAAGCAGTGTGTTGTAGGCTCTGGATGTGTGTTGTGCAAACTGCCTTTTCTGCCCAGGACAGCTTGGAAGATTTCGGGTCTGTGGATTCGGCTCCAGGAACAAGAAGCAGAGAGGAGAGGAAGCCATTTTGCAGCCACGGCCCATTCCAAGGTTCACCTTCAGCATCTGCTGATTGCCAGCAGAGAAGGCAGAAGGCGAGCAGAGGAAGATATGTTTGAGTGACGGTCTGATATCATGTACAGAACCCGCCCCCCCTTTATCTAAGCCAAGAGATAGGAGACCCCTGAGCAAATGGATATGTACCACTCTTACTTGTGAATCACACCCTGGGGCCTAGTTCAGTCAAATAGAAGCAAAGGATTTGAGCAGCTATCTTAAGTTGTGCTCCTAAGCCAGCTCAGTATAGAGACTCAATCCATGGGTGCAGATTGTGGGTGCAGACAATTTTAAATTTAGATCTCTCCTTTGGATATTTAGCTCTGCCTCTTTGAGGTGTCCTCTCAAATAGTCAGTACGAGGGATACCACTCAGGTATCCCAAAGCTGAGTGTGCCAGCCTGGAAACACTAAGAGCAATGTCTCAGCTGCTGGTACTGCTGTTCTTCTTGTATTGCACATTGCCCCTAATTGTTCTGAGTGATGCTGCCTACAGCTGTCACTTGCAGAGCCCTTTGATGTACTGAGTTCAATGTGGATCCCTCTCCCACCCTCACCTAGTTTAGTTTAGGCCCTGGGGCGGCTAACATGTTCTCTCTCTCTCTCTCTCTCTCTCTCTCTCTCTCTCTCTCTCTCTCTCTCTCCCTCCCTCTCTCTCTCTCTCTCTCTTTCTTTCTCTCTCTCTCCTCCCTTTCATTTTTTGAGATGATCTCATGTAGCCCAGTATGACTGAGGATGACCTTGAACTCTGCCCCTATCTGCTCATACTTTCCAAGTGCTAGGATTCTAGGTTCTCCCATGCCTAGTTCCCCTATCTTTGTTGTCTTCCCACATTTTAAGAATTTTTTTTAAAAAATAACTGCCTTAACTGTTTCAGGAGAGGTGTTATAGCACTATGGTCCCCATTCACAGATGTAGCAAACTGAGGCAACAAAATGAGTTCCCTAGTAAGCTGTGTGGTAGAAGTTGAGACAGGTTCTCTCTGGAACAGGAGCCTAAAGATTTCTCATTTGAAGATGTCTGGGGCTAGCTGAGAGGACTTCTGTGCCAACATCCCATGGAAGAGTGGGATTGTTGGGGTATAACTCTAGAACCTGAAGGTTCATACAGTAAGAAGCTTGCTTCTTTGTGTGTGCTTTACACCAGCACAGAGCTGTGAGCATGGCATGAGCTGTGGCTGGGATTGCGGGTGTGTGTGTGTGTGTGTGTGTGTGTGTGTGTGTGTGTGTGTGTGTGTGAAGGCTGTGTCTTAGCATGGGGCACATATAGAGGTTCCCCACACTGTCTGTCTCTATAACTTTCCATTTTCATTTTTTTCCTCCCTCCAATGTCTCCATGACAATAGAAAAGTTGTGAATAAATTTGCTGCACAAGACCCTGCCGAGGTTTTCACCTCTTACATGGTCGAAGGCCCAGAGCCTATTGTCCATTGCCTTTGTTTGTAACAGCAATGGCCATATCCTGACATTGTGTGTCTGTTTTCCTATAAGTGTCATCTCATTCTTCTTCATAGCCGAACAAAATCCTGCTATGTGTTCATGGAACATTTACTCTACTCTTCATGGTCTGACAGTGATCTAGATTGGTTCCATTTCCTAGCTGTAGTGAAGAGCATAGCGGTGAGCATGGAAATGCCGGTCTCCTGTGGTACACTGAGTCGTCTGGGTGTGTACCTGGGAGTGGTATAACTGGGTCATACGGCAGTTCTAGCCTAGCTGTTTGAGAACCCTCCACACAGATTTGCACAGTATCTGATTGACTTTACATTTCCCACCAGCGGTAGATAAGGTCTCCACTCTCCCACATCCTCGCCACCATTTCCTGTCATTTGTTTTCCAGATGACAACCATTTCGACTGATACGTTAGAGCTCAAACATGTTTTGTATTTCTCTGGTGGCTAAGAAAGTTAAACAGGTTTTTTGAGCATGACCACGATAGTGAGAAAGGATATCCTAAGAGGGGGAAGAAAAAAATTAGAAAGAGTGAAAGATTACACTTGACATGAGGGTAGAAATGGAGGCATTGGGGGTGGAAAGGAAGGACTATGCAAGACGGGGTGAGGGACAAGGGCGGGAACAGGGAGAAAGATGAATAAGAGAGAAGTGTGTATGAAACTGTCACAGTGAGATCCATTATCTTGTATGCTAACTTAAAAAAAAAAATTAAAGCCAATGGCATTGAGTATCTGTATATTACAAATGGAGCAGGAAGTGGGTCAAATGTTTTGTGGCAGGTTTTAAAAGTCACTCCCTCAGTGTTAACTTGTGCACCTATAAATATTCACATGTCGTTGAGCCCTGGGACACAGCTCATATGAGCAAACCACTGTTTATGGAAAAGAGATCTTTCTCTCATGCCCAAGGTCTGGACTGCTCTCACAGAACACCTTTCAAGACCGTTTTACCCTAAGGTTTCAGGAATCAGAGGCACTACTCTCTGTCCTGTGAGCCCAGGCTTGGTAACCAAGACTCCGGTTGTGCACAGAGCTCTTGGTGCTCATAACAGCCGTAGGATTCGTTCTTTACATCCCACACTTCTTGGCGCCATAAGATCTTTGTGATCGGTACTCTTGATTACCAATATAACGAGACTTAGAATTACCACGGAAACACATCTCTGGATGTGGTCATGAGGGTTCCCTTCTAGATTAGGCTATTTAGGGATGAGAAGACCCATCCTGAATGTGGGCTGTACCATTCCATAGGTTGTAGTCTGACACTGAATAAACAGGAGAAAGTGAGATGAGCACTAGCACCCATCTCTGTCTTCTTTCTGAGTCTGGGTGCAGTGTCACAGCTGCTTCAAGCACCTACCACCCTGTCTTCCACCATGATGGACTACAGCCTTAGCTGTAAGTAAGCCCTTCCTCCCTTGAGTCGACATTGTCACAGCAGCAATACAAGTAATTGTTCTGGTCCGGCTCCTCACTTTACAGGAGCATTCTACCTCTAAACTCTAGAACATAAAGAACCCGAGAATTCATCTCTCCTGGACAGAAGGAAAGGCAGGGAGCAAGAGGAATGCCATGTTCACAGTGCCGGTGATGTGTGTCATCATTGCTCCAGCCCAGAGCTGCTCCCATGCCAGCCTATGAGGGACCATTCCAAGTGGGACAGATGCCTAAGTGGCTTCTGCTGAAAGCCATAGTCACGCAGGCCTCTGGAAAAATTAGGAAAAAAAATCGAATGTCAAGAACAAAACAAAAAGTCAAAACATAAAAAATAAAGACTTTGTCCCTATGAGGAATTCCTTTTTATGTGAGTCACAGACCACAACTCCCTTATGTATCTGCCTTCCCCTCCATTCCTTCCTTCCTCTGCCTCTCATAGATAGAGCTACAGCTCACATGTTCACCGAACAAATTTACTGGCATTGTTCACCATGGCCCTGTCCATGCCTTGGGACATAATCACTCACTTTCACCAAAAGTAGAGCATAGAGAACTCCATCTTGGGCTCCACACAGTTGCACTTGATCTGAGTAGCAGCTAAGAGAAAGAAGCCAGCGGTCAGCCACTGGAGGAGAAAGGCCTTTGGAGGATGTCATGATTTATAGAAGTTGCAGGAAGACCAGGCTGATCTGTGAGTCCAGGTGTCTGGGTGACTGGATATATGACCCTTGACTTAGATCATTTGTAGCAGGACATTGCTCCAGGGCACCTCAGTGTGCTGAGGAGAGAGCTTTTACATTATATTGCAGAGCCATGTGAAGGCAAAGATCACACTTCCACAAATATTTTCAATGTTCTGATGATTTTTCTTAAATGAGAAATATTTCAAAGTAAAGTGCAAGTTATGAAAGGCCAGAGACTCTTCCAACAGATGGAGAAAGTTGCCTCAGCCTGTGCCGAGGAAGTCAGCTCTGAGCTTCCCATGCAGCACAATCAGTAGTTCTGGAGGCCACAAACAAGGAAGGCTTAGTCACCACAATGACAGGGCCACCATGCACTGACACAAGAAAGAAAGGAGGGCAGAAAAGAGGTTCTGGACAATTCCTAGAAAAGGTGGAAGTAGTCATGACACCTGGTTCAGGCTTTGGGGATCCAGGGCTGTGAACTCCGTATGACTTACACAATGAGATTTCCAAAAATGGACAGGTGACTATGAAGTACAGTTCAATAAATAAAGATATTCACAGATGCAGAGAACAGAAATGTGTATGTAAATGGATAAAGTTTAGATAAAGATGGGCTTAGAGACATTAGATAAGGAAATGAGTAAACAATAGATAGATAGATAGATAGATAGATAGATAGATAGATAGATGATAGACAGGTGGTCTGGTGGACAGACGTATGGATAGGCTAAATAATATAGACAATAGAGTGGGTAGATGAGGTAGATTATTGACAAGGTAGATGAATGAACGGTAGATCATAGATATATAGTTGGATAGATGAATAGATAATACAAATGGGATGATATGTTGTAGAAGTTTATTTTTAGTTTTGTTTAAAATATTGTTTTTGCACTGTTGGGAAAAAGTTTCCCTAGGTCTTGGCATTTGTATTGTCTGCAGGTGCTGGATTTCTTTGGGAGACGTTTGATTGCTTATGATCTGCACCTGAGGAATTCTGAATCAATAAAAAACACCTGAGCTGAGATGCTCGGGGTTCCACTGTTGAGTGTGGCACTGGCCGTGATGGTGGTTCCCTCTGTGGAGGTGTGGCAGGATTTGTAGTTATGAAATACGCTTCCTTGTCTGTATTGGTGAGCCACCACAGTAGGCATATAACTAACTATAAATAATGTATCAACGTGGAGCAGGACATCACTCCAGCTAATCCAACGTGGAGACAAGGAAGAAGAGGAAGAAACTTTCTCACAGAGTCCAGTAAAGTACACTCAGGGAAGCTACCAGAGGATAGAGATTAAGGTATTAATTGAAGGCTCCTGAAGAAAGAAGAGAGGGATAAAGGAAATAAATCTCTATGAAGAGAAAATTGTGAAAATTAAGTGAGAAAGAGGGCTCAAAAGTGAGAACCACAGATTAGAGGCCTTTAGAGAAAGACATTTTCATGGTAAAAACAAAAAGTTCAGCTGGGGGCAGGAAAGAAGCAAGATTTCAATGGCTTTTTCCTGATCATGGAGCTGATTTTCCCTCCTGCTGCTGGCAGCCACCAGGACAAGGGAATAGGAAATCAGAGCGTATTGTTGGATAAACTGAGTTTCTTGATGGCTTTTTCTATGTGTCAACCTGAAGCAGACCGGAGCTTTGGAAGATAAACTGTGTATGATGCAGAGGTTACAGCCCAAGAAGTGATCCAAACCCTTTGGAGGAAAGTGTTCCCTAAGGGTAAGCACCCAGAAACTGTCTTCCAGAATTGGCCAAGTTTGTATCTTGTGCTGGCAGATGAACTTGGTACTACTATAAGAGTCACCCAGGGGTGCTGGTTTTGAAGGGGTCATGGAGAACAACTGAGGCTTGGAACTGTAAGAGGCCAGAGAAACCGTTGGTGAAGGTGCAGCCTCAGTAGTAGTTGAAGGCCCAGACTGAAGGGGTCATGCAGAGAAGTTGAGGCTTGGCACAATGATGAGAGTCCAGGAGATGCTATTGGTGAAGGTGAAGCCCAGTTACAGCAAGGGATCCCAGCAGCAGTGTTCTGAAGATGCCAGTACCATGGGATGACCACCAAGAACAGCAGCAGTGAAGCGGAGCCAGCCACAGCCTGGAGGACAAGCTGCATGTGCTGCAGAGGGCAGAGACAGAGAAGTGACCCAAGCCCTTTGGAGGAACCCAGAAGATCGTGAGTGAATTCCAGATAACGGGGCATTGATAATGTTTTTCTGCTGTCCAAAGACATTGTGAAAAGCTTGCTAGATGTTTGGTTTCATTTGGTCCTGTGCTTTATCAACTTGTGATTGTTCCTCTTATAAATAGTTTTGCTGGTTAGTGTTAAATTGTGATGTAAAGACAAAGCAATTTTTTATACAGAAAAGGGGAATTGTTGCAGAAGTTTATTTTTAGTTTTGTTTAAAATATTGTTTATGCACTGTAAGGAAAAGGTTTGCCTAGGTTTTGGCATTCAGTGTTGTCTGCAGGTGTTGGATTTCTTTGGGGGAATGTCTGATTGCTTATGATCTGCACATGAGGAGTTCTGATGCTCAGGGTTCCACTGTCGAATATGGCACTGACCGTGATGGTGGTTCCCTCTGTAGAGGTCAGACAAGGCTTCCATGTATGAGAATGCCTCCTTGTCTCTTTGCTGGGCCCATACAATGGCTAACTGCAACAATGATAGATAAGAGACAATTGATAAATGTTAAGTTGGTAGATAATAGAAGTAACCCAAAAGATTGGAGGTAAGCTGATAGACAGACAGACAGACAGACAGACAGATGAATGGTGGTATGGATTTAAATAGACAGTAGTTGCTACTATGTGGCAACTGTGTTTGCAGATGGACATGACTGGGTCAGCATAGGCCGAGACAAGGATGCCAAATAAAAAAAGAACAAGAAAGGCTGAATATCTGGAAAGGCAGAATATGGACACAGGTTATGAATAAAAGATACAAAGCTTGTTGTTTTTCTAGTTCTGACTCTGTCGTGGATTTTTCAGTTTTGGTGGTAGATGAATGCACAAAAACATATTGGGCATTAGAAGTAGAAAATCCATCATGAAACTCCACCGCTTCCATTCTGAGTGACTACTCAATGTGTAGAAGTTCGCTGGGTTGTACAGTCCTTGGGTCTGGTTAAATTCAGGATGTATTTTTTTTTTTATTTGCAAAGGACTTTTTAAAAATAAAGCTAAATTTCTTAAAATAAAATTACATCATCATTAGAAGAAGGGGGAGAAATTAGAAGTTAGCCCAGGAACTTTACTGTCAGAGAAGGAGAAGGCTTAAGCCTGGGGTCTGAGGAGGAACTGGTCTGAACTGGTCTCCCAGGAAGTGGTTCTGCATCTTTTTAGCAACCTTGTGGAAGACACTGGAGTCTAGATAATGGTAACTGGCTGATGGGTGGGATCACACCCTGACCAAAACAGCTTAAGGAGGACTACTTCTTACATATAAACCCAAATCTCATGCCAAGATCTCAGAAGGATTTGGAGGTGGGCTGCTAGGTTTTTTAATTGGCTGTTTCCTGACAAAACTGAAGACAGAGGAGCTCCCTGACATCTAGGCCCTAACCCAGCATTCACACAGGATGGTGGGGCCTACACATCCAGCCTCACTGCACTCTGACAAGGTACCCTGCATTCCCACACTACCTCTGACTCTCAAGTCTACAGTGAGCAGGTGCCAAAAGGAGGACTTCCTGGAGACATCCTGCCCTCCATTCCCCTGACTGCCCACATACCAGGACTCAGCTGGGGCTGATGTGGCAATCAGGCAATGAGGCCCAGTCTGTTCTGATTTGGGGTTTGTTGATATCCCCCGACCTATGGGAAATGAGCTGATGGTTTCAATCAAATGATAACCACATTGGGTCACTCCCCATCACCCAGCACCTGCCAGGCCCCAGTGTTTGTCTGAGCCCATCACGGGTGTCAGTTCCAATGAGTGACCTTGCCACCATTTAGAAGACCATTACCCCTGAATGAAAACCAAGGAGGGCAGACCTCATAGCCTGTGCTCCCAGGTGGTCAGAGTTGGCTTGATTTGGCTGTTTCCCACTAACAGGGTCTTGGAGGACAGCTTCAGTGAGGTAGGGACGTGACAGGCAAGTGGTCCAGAGCACTGTTTTGTGTTTGCTGGAAGAGAAAACAGTTCCATTCCAGGGGCCGAGGCATTCCAGGCATCTGGACCACCTGGGACAAAACCAATCGCACTTCTGGGAAGGACACAGGAGTCGGGTGCTGATGCACTGAGCCCCCAGTGCGTGGGGGTGGCCATGTACCCGGACACCTGGGGATTCTGCTGCATAAAGACGGAGAGTGATCTGCCCAGGTCCAACGTGGGGATGTGTACTCCCATAGGGCACATCAGGGATCTGAGGAGCTGTTGGGTGACAGGAAAGGTGATAGTTGTGTAAGGAGGGGCCAGGAACAAAGTTCTCACTTTTTCAGGGCAGGGAAGCTGTCGCTGAAAGCTAGTCAGTCACATCAGGAGACTGAGAGGAACACAGAGAGGGAAGACAGAGCAGTCATAGATACAAGACGACACTGGCTGCCAGGGTGTGGGGTGGTTGTTATGGGAACCTTGACAAAGCAGGAAGGAAGTACTGAGAGAAGAAAGTAGGAAATGATTCTCTCACTTAGCACAGCCTAGCTTGCCAGAGACCTTGGCCAAGTATCTGGATCACTTTCCCGTGTGTGGCTGCCCTGTTCTCTCAAAAAGCTTATGCCTCTTAGTAGTCTTGGAGTGTCATCATCATCAAAGTCACTTCACAGGGAACTAAGGATCAGATCCCCCCTGTAGTCTTCAGGTCTGACCTGAGAGTTAGTTAATAGGGTGTGTTTGGATAAAGCCCTGAAACGATGACTGTTTCTTTAAAGAACAGGAGTCTAGCACCAGTCCGCACGGAATCTGCCTTTTCAATCAGTCAAGTAGCAAAATCACTAGTCACTTCCAGTTGCTCAAGAGAGAGGCTATAACTGTGTCTGGCCCAATGTGAGGCAGGAAGCTAAGAGGCTGATGGGCATGTCCAGCTTAGCCTAGAAGCTTGGCAGACAGACACCTAGACCTTGAGTAGTCATAGATGGAGCTTGTGAAAACTCACCCAGTATGATTGAAGCAAGCAAACTCTATTTTCATATCTATATATGTGGTTTTTTTTTTCTCTTTCCATGCAGCCTTTTCTGGGACCCACTCTGCAGCCTGCCTCTGCTCCCCACTAGCACCCTCAGGTATAAGAAACCTGATTCCCACGCATTTCCTTTCTGTTTGTGAAGAAAGAGCAAACTGCATTTCCCCAGGTGAGCAGGGTACATAAATCCAACTGAAACAACGTGTCGTTAATCAGATCTCAGGTCTGGAGAAATTATACTAGGCTGGGGTCCCCATATTAAATGCATCAAGTTAGAGATGATTCATTCACTTATAGGGGAAAAAAGTACAAAGATGGTGGAAGAGAGCCAGTTGTTTCTCATCCCGCTTCTGCTTGGCTTTTATGATTAAAAAAAGAAGACGAAGAAGTAATTCAGCGGAGCAGGAAGACATGTGGCAATGCAGATACCCTTCCCACACTGCACATCTGACGGTGGGGAAGAGAGGGAGCCCTAGAAGACACTTGCACATTTGGAGAGTTGGGGAGCATAAATCTGAGAGGGAGATTAAACTCAGGCTTCATAAAGCTTGCTCAGCCCCCAGTATAAGGCTATGAAATACAGCACTGACTTCTTATTGCATCAAATTGGATAATGGACTGATACTTCGTCATGAGGCCATCACGGAAAATCTCAGCTGACCTGGCTCTGGCACGCATGGAAGCAATGCTCAAAAGTAGGTTAGGAGAGGCACAATCATCAAAAGCAATCTCTCAGTTCTCCTGACTGTCAACGGGCATTTACATAATGCAAATAGAAGGTCCTCCTTGGAGTGGTAGGCCAGTGTGCCCAAGGACCTTCTTGCTCCATTAAAAAGACAATTTTTATCTGTGAAATGATGGGAAGCGCTAGGCTTGGGTATGGAAATGGACGATTTTACGTATTTCATTTTGCACAGAAATATGTTTTAAATGAAATACTACCTGACAGATAAATTACTTGGTTTTGTGCATACAACAGGTTGATTTAGTGTTCCCAGCAGCACAGATGGCTGGCGACATTGTCATAGATGTTTAAATGACTTGGTACAAAAAGGCAATTTCTGCACTAATACCGAACATTTGCAGAGTAGCCCTGGATGGTAATCTTTCTCTTTAAAGCCCAGGTAAGATCAGCTTTGTATGAGTAAGTTGCAAATGGGCTAAGAGAATACAAACTTCTTTAAAACAAAGGACAGTTACATGTACCACCCTCAAGTGGCCTTAGTGACCCAAGTTAAAATGCTTGCTCCAAGATTCAGAGCAAGGGAAAGACCCTTCTTCATATCCATGGAGGGGTGTGCTGGCAACATGTTTTTCTAATTGCTGTCTTTGTCATTTCTGATTTTAAATAGTCATGTGAAGAGGACAGCTGGAATTTGGTTAGCTTCTCTCCCAATTCCCAGAAAGAACAAAAACAGTGCCGGCCCTCCAGGAACCTCTCTAGGCTGGTATTTGGGGAAATTAACAGTCGATGCTGAAAACATATGTTGTACAGAAGCAGCATCTTAATAATAATAATGCCAGCCTTGGTGTCCAGACCATGGGACCATCCTACAGGTGAGCCCACTTCATAATGAGACACTCATGCTACTAAATTACCTGGACGGAGGCCAAAACAGATCTTTCCCATGCCAAGTTCTGCCTGTAGCAAACGGAACAGGAAAGGAAACAAAGACTAGCATTCTACTATAGAACCAAACCTTCAGAGAGAGACAGCCATGTGATCAAACGGTCTGCATACCTACAGCTGGAGACTGTATTTGCATAGAATGGTACTTCAGGGTGAAGGGCAAAACCAGCAGAACACAAGCCAAACATCCAGGGTGACATCACTAAGTTTGATGGAAGGCTGAGGAATATAGACATAAGACTAGGACCATGGGTCACCCTTGAAGTTCTAAATGAAAAAAGTAAATACACAAGCTGTGCATATTGCCATATTAGTTACTTTTCTGTTGTTGTGATAAGATACCATGATCAAGAAAACTTATAAAGGAGGGATTATTTGTTGCTTACTATTCCAGAGAGATAATATTCCATGATGATGGAGAAGAGGTAGCAAGTGGCAGGCAACTAGAACAGGAAGCAGAGCACACCGGAAGTGGTACAAGTCTTCTTGAAATTTCAATGCTCACCCTCAGTGACATATTTCCACACTTCCTAATCCTTCCCAAATAGTCACCAACTAGGACCAAGTGTTCAAATGTCTGAGACTTATGAGGGACATCTCTCTCAAACCACTACTGTTGCTAATATCCTACTGCACATATGGAGTGACATGCAACCAAAGTATAAAGTATAAATAAGCTAAAAGTATAAATAAGTCCTAAGATGATGTGCCTATGATAAATTATTTTAATACACTAAAATCTACATGAAGAGATTTTTAATTTTAGGGTCGCTCAACAGAATAAACAGGACCAGGTTGTTCAATTCATAGACTTTTGGGAGGACTGTTAGAAGATAAAGGGTGGATTGAACCACAAGAATGCCTCGTGATTGACTTCTAGTTGTGTCAATTACATGTCTATCATGTTCTGTTCCAGTATTTTCAGTAGAGTTTTTGTTAAGTAATGGTTCTGTTGATTTACAATGATTTGAAATGTCCAAGAAGTTGGGGGTTCAGCTATTTCTACATAATCCTATATAATCCCACTGTGTGAGGAAAGAAGCCCCACTTAATGTCTTCTTTCAAGAATGACTGAGAGGAAGAATGTATGTTTCTTTATGTTCTCAGTGATGGACGAAAGTCTATATTGCTCAGGTACCAAATTTTTGTCATGTACAAATTCACTTGAAATGTATCACTTACATCCCTCTTCAAATGTGGACATTCTTCTAGATAATCAAGATCATGTCCTCCAAAGGGACAGAGTGGTCCCATCCCCTTTCCAGTCCCTGATCATGCATTGAGAAGTTTTGCTCTACCAGAGAGCAATGGCATGCTACCTTACCATGGTCCCTAAGGATCCAAAGAATCATGGACTGAAATGTCTAAAACTTTGATGTAAAATAAGCCTTTTTTCTCTCTTTATAAGTTGGTTGTTTCAAGAATTTGTGATATCTGGGAATGGTGGAATTCTTTATGAAATCTTTTAATCCCAGTACTTGGTAAGGAGAGGGAGGCAGATCTCTGTGAGTTTGAGACCAGCCAGGTCTACACAGTGAATTTCAGTACATCCAGAGCTACATAATAAGACCTTGTCCTAAAAAAACAGAGTTTGTTATAGTGATAGATTTCTGACTGCTATAGGGTCTATTAATTGGCAGCAGGAACTCAGTTACAGAATACATTCAGCTGTCACTAACAAAACATTTTAAAAAATAGATTAGGGATTCTATTTTTTCAAGCAATAAGACTTTCAGAGATAGACCACTCCAAGGTTGATAATAACAACCAGCTCCTTCTAACTTCCTTCCCTGGAATTCTTAGCATTCCGATCAATATTCCAGATGGATAACAAAGGAATTCTGAACAAACCCAAAACCCAAATTGGATAGGGGTCAAGTTCAAGTTTTTTGATTATAATGATTTAAGAAAAAAAAAAAAAGTTGACTTTTTTCTTCCATCTCATTATGTATCATCTGCGAGGTTAGTGATTAGACCATACATACAGATAATTATTAAAAGAAGTAGTTTTAAGTGTATGCTTTGTATGAACAGAGCACCACTTGCTGCTATGTTCTGGCTATGAAGTGTTCTTGCAGGTTTGGCCTGGATGCAATGTTTAGAGTTGGGCCTTGGGAAAATGGTGAGATTATATGGAATGTGTAGAAATATGTATTATGTAGAAATAGCTGGACCCTCAACCTCTTGACATTTCAAATTATTTTAAATCAGAACCATTACTTAACAAAGACCCTACTCAAAATACTGGAACAAAAAGATAATAGATATTTTATTGACACAAGTAGAAATCAATCACTGGATCTTCCTGTAGTTCAACCCACCATTTATCTTCTAAGAGTCTTTCTGAAGTCTATGAATTGGAAGACCTGGTCCCGATGTTATAGCTGTGAAAGATTTAGTTCTATTGAGCCACCCTAAAATTAAAAATGTCTTCATGTAGATTTTAGTTTGTTAAAATACTTTATCATAGGCACATCATCTAATCAAACCCATGTATGGGTTTATAATCTGATGGCAATGGCATTGTTGGGAGGTGGTGGACGAAGTGATTGAAGAAGCACATCCTTAGACGGATGTACTGAAGGGGTTGACTTGTGTTAGGCCCCTTCTATTCTCTCTGCCTCCTGCTACCACAAGTGAGCAGCCCTGCTTCATCATTTCCTTTCCCCTATGATGCTCTGCCTTGGCTTCTACCTAAAGCAACTGAGCAGGCTGATCATAGACTGAAACTCTAGATACTGTGGGCCAACACAAATCCTTCCTTCTCTAAGTTCCTTCCCTGCAAATGAGAGGAAGTGACCTTAAAGAGACCTCAGGTCCTCAGAGAGAATGCTATTCTAAAATAATGGTTCCTTGTTACCTTAGAGATTAACAGACTAGAGGCGTTAGTTTAAGATTTACTCCAAACTAATAGAAAAAGAAGTGGATAACTCAATGGAAAAAATGAACAGTTGATTCACAAATAAGAACCACAGGTGACAATAAAAAAACGTGATTGTTCAAACACAATGTTGGTGAGGGCAATGGGGACTATGAACTCTACAAAATCCCTGCATGGAGGTGAGCATGAAGTCCCAGCCCCAGCTAAGGAGCTATGCAATTGGTAACCTCTGAGGTCGGGGGAGCAGGAATACGGCTCCTGCTAGGTTGACTACACTCCAGTGGAAAGCCACATAACCAAAACTATATGGACAGGCATAAATGGACTTGATGGGTTTTAAAAAACAAAGGACACACAGTTGGGTGGAGAGGGAATGAGGCATGGATCTGGGAGCAACTGTGGGAGGGGAGGGAATATGGTCAAATACACTGTATGTACTAATAAAAATGAGAAAAAAGAGTCTATTAAAGTTTGGATCCCTTGTTTTGAGAATTTTTAACAAACATACTTAGTTTCTCTGGCAGTTTTGTGGAAGGAGGTTACCTCATAGGTAGCATGTAGAAGTCAATTTGACAGTGAAATGTAAAGGAAGGTGTCTATGCCACTGAGCAGAATCGTTCTCCTTGTAGGTTCTGCTTAGAATTGAGGTCTAATACTCGGATGTAGGATGGTCAAGGAAGATTTATCTATAACGGCAATGGTGGAAAGCATCCTGAATATACCTCAGTAGTGAGCCAGTTACATAGAAATGATGACTACAAAGAACAAAATGCTGAAAATACTGCCTGGTACTGAAAGCAGCTTCCCAGAGAGTCTGAATGAATGCGGAAATAAGCCTATTAAGAAAGGAATTTAAACATCACATGTTCAAGATAAATGCATGCACACAAGCAGCATCAAGTCACACTGCTGCTACCTAGATTTTTTCCTTTTGGAGGCCAAGGGGATTGAGATCAGGGTTTTATATGTGCTAAACAGTGTTCTACCACTGTACCATCCCCTTCAAGTCCTCCTTTTTAAGTACTGAGAATAATTCTCACTAAGTTGTTCAGGGTAGTCTTAAACTCACTCTAGTCAAGGCTGACCTTGAACTTATGATCCTTCTGGGATAATTCCCTCAGTGCATGGGATGACAGGTCTATACAGCTAGACCTGGATATACCTTTGATTTCCTTTGCACGTTTTTGAGTTTTCTGTCTTTGAGAATGTATTGCTGTTCTGAATACTTCCCCAGTGCTGGGATTGTGGTACCATGTCTGGCTACTTTACCTTATTCTGGAGATCAGGTTTAGATCTTCATCCTTGTGGCAAGCACTTCACCAACTGGACCATCACCCCCACCCAAGGACGGCCATTTGGAACTCATTAAAGAGTCCACAGAGTTTAGGGCCAAAATTCACTGTGTGTCTACAGCTGCAGCTCCATCCAAGATATATGTGAATATAAGAGTGGTATACTCTGCATCTGCTCACTGGAACGCACCTTGGAGGGCTGCGGCACAACCCTGAAGGCGTGGAGCTTCCTTATTTGCAGCGGCACTAAGATGCCGACTTCAGTTATGCACTTAAACATACACTGTGGGAACAGAGATGAAAAATCAAAAAGCCACATTGAAAAAGGCAAAAGAAATGGAGCTGCTGAGACTGTGTCCCACACTTAGATCACTCAGATCCTTGTCATAAAAAATTAGACATAAAATTGACATATTTCTCAGGAATTCTGCGCAGGGGCTGGGTTGCCAGGTTCTGCTCTAATTTTACATGAAACAAAAACATCACTAGGCGAGACAAGTGAAGCGTTATGAGCTGTGAGGCCAAACTTCTATGTCTAAGACATCCTGAATACTCCTGTTTAGTTTGTCTTGGAAGGGACAAAAAAGTAGAAGAGAGAAAATAAATAAATGAAAACCACGCCAACAGGAAATCTGCACTTTTTCATGGCTAAGTGTAGAAGGAACTGCTTAAACACAAAGCAACGTTTCCAAATGTGTTCGCTGTGGTCTGACTGCATGTAGCTCTTTTCTTTTGGGGGGCTAGGGGCATACTAAGGGACGTGTGCGACCCCAACTGAAGAGTCAGGGGACATTAAAGAAGGGAAGAAAATCGAGCATAGATTCCTTCTGGGCCATGTTGCACTTCCATCTTGGCAGGCACTCTCTGGAGACTTGAGAGAGTTTAGAACGTGAACTCGGAGAGAAATGCGCAGAGCTCCATGAACAGACCAGCGCCACTGGGGATCTCTCCACCACCATTCATCAGCTGACTTTCTTTCTCGCAAGCTTTTAATTTCAACGGGGAAATGCGAGGCACTGATAGAGTGCTTTTGGGCCTCAACTGGTCTCAGATTTTAAAATATTAAGCCAAACACCCAATTTAATAATGTAGAAGAATTTAATTTTAAGCCCTGACTGCAGAATGGCATAAAAGAATTTTCAAACAAGAAAACGTAGAGGGGTTAGAGGGGAGGAGAGATCCATTGACACGTTCCCAAGTCTTTACAAGTTGCTCCAAACGTTACACAAAGGGGTTGGGGTCCCGGAACACTCTGGCCACAGGTTCTCAGGAATTTGGTCGCTAATTGATGTGCTTAAGTCTCCTTGAGTCTGTGTGGGAGCCTATCTACTGACTTTAGAAAAGCTATACAAACTCTACCGTCCTGCCTCCAAGGGCTGGAAGGACCGGCAGAGCGAACCATGAGTAGGGGTGACTTTGCGTGAGAATGGAGACAATGTTCATTAAGTGGAAACAAAATTACTCTGATAAAAGATACGCTTTAAAGACTATCATTCTGAAATTTGAATAATTATTGAATAGGAAATATTGGAATTTAAAGAACTATGTCTAACGTAGGACTTCGGACAAACGAACAAAAACTCCAAACCAATTGGGCGCCCCTTCCTTCTCATGGGGGCTAGTGAGCATGGGGGTGATGACTGCTTGGTCTTGCCTTCCTCATTTGTAGATTTGTCTTGTGGGGTCCCGGCCTTAGAAGCCACAAGATTCCAGCAGCCACACCAGATCCTCCAGGCTGAGCTCCATTATTTCTCTGGCCTTTTCACCACTGAGTAAAGGAAGCACACGATGCTCACTCACTCTTGCCTGCAGCTCTCTAGCAGTCTTACTGAGAGCCTAGTGATCCATGCCCACTCACAGGCTCCCCACACCCGAGTAGCCAGGTGCCACAAATGGACCTGAGAACTTGATGTTATAGAAGTTTATTTTTAGTTGTGTTTAAAGTAATTGTTTTGTGCATTGTTGGGTGAGGGGCTGCCTAGGCCTTGGCATTTTGTATTGTCTGCAGGTGTTGAATTTATGTGGGGGATGTCTTATTGCACATGATCTGCACGTGCTATTAGTAGAACACCTAAGGAGTTTTGAATCAATAAAAACACCTGAGCTCAGAGGCTTGGGTTCCATTGTCCAGTATGGCACTGGCCAAGATGGTGGTTCCCTCTGCTGAGGTTGACAGGGTTTCCACCTATGAGGGCACTTCTGTCTCTTCCATGATGAATACCACAGCAACATACTACAGTGAATGGCGTCCTCAACGTGGGGCCTGAAGTCACGCCAGCTAATCCAACGAGGAGCCAGGGAAGAAGAGAATAAAACTCCAGACCTCACAGAGTCCAATAAAGTATACTCAGAACAATTGCACATGTGCAAAAATAATAAGTAGAAGTCTCCTGAATGAAGAGGAGAGTGAGAAAGGAAAGCTCTGTGAAAAAGAGTTGTAAATAAGACTGAATCTCTGAGGTGAGAGCCATGTTTCAGACAAATATTTGGGATAAATTTTCATGGTGAAAACAGAGAGTTCATCTGGCAGCAAGGAAGAAGCAATATTTCTACCATTTTCCTGATCATAGAGCTAACGCTCCCTCCAGCTGCTGGCAGCAGCCAGAGCACGGAAAACAGACACCAGAGTGTACTGTTCTATAAACTGAGTTTGTTGATAGCTTTTTGTGTGTTATGAAGCCTAAGTGGGTCTTTGAGGTCTATGAAGAAGGGTATATGTTTCCCCTTAGAGGTGGTAAAAAGAATGCCAAACCACCAGAATGTTTCAAATAGAGATTCTTTCCAAGTCAAAAAGCCTCTTAGTTAAACTGAAGATTTTTTTTTTCCTATAAACCTGACTACAAGCAGTACAGGCACTGGTGTTGGTGATGAGAACTCTACCAACTAGGGAACCCTTCTTGCAGACAAGGACTAGTTATTTTTCCTGCAAACCAGACTCTATCTTAAAATCTAGAAAGTGTTTCCTCAATATCAGCACCCAGAAGCTGTCTTCTAGAACTGGTGCCGAGGTTGTATCCCATGCTGGTACCCAAACTTGGTACTGTAAGAGTCACCCAGGTGTTACTGATTTTGAAGGCATGAAGGGGTCATAGAAAGTTTCTGAGGCTTGGCACCATGAAGAAATTCCATGAGAGGCTATTAGTAAAAGTGCAGCCTCAGTAGTAATTAAAGGCCCAAACTGAAGGAGTCATGTAAAGAAGTTGAGGCTTGGCACCATGAAGAGAGCCCAGGAGATGCTATTGGTGAAAGTGCAGCCCAGTTTCAGCAAGGGACTCTGGCATTCTGAGATGCCAGTACCATGGGTGACCACCAAGAACAGCAGCAGCACTGGAGAGGAGCCAGCAAGAGCTTGGAGGACAAGCTGTGTGTGCTGCAGAGGCAGAGCCAGAGAAGTGATCCAAGCCCTTTAGAAGAGCCCAGAAGATCGTGAATGAATTTCAGATAATTGGACATTGGTAATGTTTTTCTGCCATCCAAAGAGATTATGAAAAGCTTGATAGATATTTGGTTTCATTTGGTCCGGTGCATTAGTAACCCTCATGATTGCTCCTCTTGTAAATAGTTCTGCTGGTGTAGTGTTAAACTGTATTGTAGAGAAAAAACATTTTTCATTGGTATATAGATAAAAGGAGAATTATTGTGGAAGTTTATTTTTAGTTGTGTTTAAGATAATTGTTTTGTGCACTGTTGGGTAAGGGGACTGCCTAGGCCTTGGCATTTTGTATTGTCTCCAGGTGTTGGATTTCTGTAGGGGGATGTTTGATTGCACATGATCTGCATGTGCTATCAGCAGAACACCTAAGGAGTTCTGAATCAATAAAAACACCTGAGTTCAGACGTTCCAGGTTCCACTATCCAGTATGGTAATGTCCAGAATAGCAGTTCTTTCTACTGAGGTCTGGCATAGTTTTCATCTGTGAGTATGCCACTTTGTCATCCTTGCTGAGCTCCCACAGCAGTGTACTACAACATTTGATCATGCCATTACCTTTGCTCCTTGTTAATGGGAAATGGACAGTATTCTTGGGAGCTCCAAACTGATGAGGATAGTGGATGCAGTCTGATGCTTCCATGCTCTGCTTCCCAGATGACTCATAGCTGTGGGCCACATCAGTGGGACTGAAGACACTGCTGAACATCCTGAAGGTTGGTTGGAGAATGTGTGGCAGGGAGGAGTGCAGCCAAAACACATAGAAGTCACTTTGAACTGACTTTGTCCCATGCCCAAAGTGTTTAGCTGCTCTCAAAGTGGCCTCCTCCTCTTTATGGTGTCTTTCTTAAGTTCTCTTTCTGGAACCTTCTCCTTCTAATTACCACCTTGAGTTAACAGCGGGGACTATGTGGCTGTTCCTCCCTAAACATACCCTCAGCTCTGTATGGCAGTGTGACATTTGTTTCCTCCTGGGAGGAAGTCTGATAGAGCCATATCTCTATTCACTAAACAAACATAGGGGAACAGACTTTTAGAAAATCTTTCCTATGATTTTATTTTTTTTTGGAAATTCCTTCCCACCCTCTCACGTTTACTTGACCAGATAGCAGCTATACAACAAACCCACATGAGGCCAACATGGCCACATTCCCAGAAAAGAACTGGTAGATTTCATAGTTGACAACCAGAGTCCCTCTTTAACAGATAGACCAGGGAGTAGTACCCAAGGTTTGTTGATTAATCTTACTATGAGATAAACCTTGGGGCTCTTGATGTAATCTGGGAGCCAGCCATGAAAGTAGGACTGGGTTTTGAAACACTTGAACTATCCACTTGACCAACTTCAAAAGCAGCAAAGGGTCTTATTTCTAGCATTTGTCCTGTTACACAGATGCTATAATGTAAGATGCCATGTTGAAGAATAGCATTTTGACCAAGAGTCCACTTTGGTTCTAAACTAGAATGAAAAACTCTAAGCAAATAGAGTGACAGACTATGGGAAAACATGAACCATATGCCCTAAACAGGCTGTTTCCCTAAAGTGTTTTTAAAAATAGAGGCAATAAATGACCAAAACTGGCATGTAAAAGTGGGTAGAAGACCTGAGTGGGTAGTTTATCAAAACAGAATGGAAAGTGCTCCCCAGACCCACTCAACTTTACCTGTAACCAGAACAGAGCAAAACACTTTGAAGTAGTGTTTCCCACCACTCAGATGGGCCAATACTCAGAATGGGGACCCTGCATAAAACATAGATGCAGATGTGTTTCCATGGGAACACAGAATGGTACAGCTTGGCAGACAGGAAGATGATCAGTATTTATCAAACCACACTAGCATGCTGTTTATAGATGATCACCAAGCCACACACTGAGCTCCAACAAAATTGTATCCAGTATCCATTACCATACTGGATAGTGGAACCTGGAACGTCTGAGCTCAGGTGTTTTTGTTGGAGTAAGGCATCTGGGAGGTTCATCATTGGAAATGTAAAACAAAAAACAAATTCAGTTAGTCTTTATAGTATTATACAAAAAAAAATGACACTGATTGGGAAAACTTGTGGTATACCCATTCAGTGAGCATTTTTGCCATCCTTTAAAATGAGTGAAAAACATTAATTAGCTTGAAACAACTTCCAAAATCTATCTATCTGTCTATCTATCATCTACATCCCTACCTATATATCTATACGCCTTTTGCAAATACAGGTAAATAATGTGTATGCATTATCTATCTGTATACATAAAATTTACACCAAAAGGATAAACTAGACTTTCCTTGGGGCTTAGACTCAACAGCTAGCAAAGGGGGAGAAATGACTGTGAACAACAGTGAAGAGACTTGTCATATACTTTTTGAATTCTGAACTATGCAGATCTTTTACATACTTAAACATAAAACAAGAAAAATTGAATATAAATCCAAATAAATGAACAAATCACACAGAATAGAGATTTTTCTAGAACAATCCCACAAGCATAGGCTCCTGGAGAGATGCATCTGAAGGAAACAAACGTGGAGCTTCCTTGATTATGTGGCAGCCAGCACTGACACCCATGTTGAAATCTGAGATGATATAATTACGGGAGTATAAAGTGAAAACAAAGTTCAATATTTTTCCATGTAAGAGCAAACACATATAATTAAAATGTCAAAGGAGCAGGAAGCTACATCTAAAGTGAAGTAGCATGAATCACAACTCATCCACTTACAGGCCCTCAAGACAAGAGCTGTCAGCAGCAGTCAACACACACACAGCCATTTGCTTTCCAAGCATTGTTCCCCAGGCCGTAGAGACCCTGGGGTACAAACAGCCTCTTCTACTTCTGGGGTAAAGGAAATGCTTGGGAGATTCTGGGACATCTAGTCATGGCAGAAAGAAAAAAAAAACAGCATACTTTTTAATTAAAAATAAAGGAGGTGTCAAAAATAAATGGTGTCAGTGGCACATGGGAGCCAGCTGGGAGCACATCCCACTGGCTACCTCTGGGACAGCTGTGTGAACACCAAAAGTGACGATAACTGTAATTGATTGCAGGAGTATGATAATCCATAAATCTAGATGAGGACTGTGTGAGCGTGAGGGAGACAGGGAGACAGGATCAGAGACAGAGAGACACACAGAGAGAAAGACACAGAGAGAAAAAGACACAGAGAGAGACAGAGAAAAAGACAGACTAGGGAAAGTGATCATTGAGAAACATATTACTATCTCTTTAGTTTCCAAAGAAGAGAGTAGAGTTCATTGTTAGATATTTTGTAAGGTTCTCTCTGTGGAAGAACACTAATTAGAAAGATTTTGAAGATCTCTATCCTGTGAATTATGAGGTTCCCTGGAATGCTACTCTTTTTTTCCCCTTTTCAATTTTTCTCTACATTCCTCACAAGCCCACCAGTGTTTTGGAATTTGGCCACTGAGCCTTGGAGAAAGGTCTTTCTCTTGCTAGGTAGACTCAGAGGAAGGCATGAGCATACCCCACACCATGCTGCAGGAGGGACACAGAAATGGAGAGGTTGGCCAACTGTCTCAATCTTTCCCATGTGAGTAATCTGATCTCTGTTTCTAGCAATCGTCCCCACAAGGATACTGAACTAGCTGTATAAGTAAGTGTCCATGGAATGTGATGCTGTTTTTAAAAATGTTCAAGTCAAAAAGAAATTAAAAACAGAACATAAGAATCATAAGTCAGAAGACAGCATTTTTATACACACAGAATATAATATAAAATCTTACGTAACTTATATTAAATTATATATTATAAAATATATACTCTGTTTATACATTATATAAATATTAATATACATTTATTATATATTAATATATCATTACATTATATATTAATATATTATGTATTAATATATAGCAATATGTCAATATATGGCATATTAAATATGTATTTTATATATATAATATATAAACGATATATTAAATTAAATATATTAAATTAACGCAAGTGCATGGTGTGTGTGGGTGTGTGTATGAATGTCAGTCTAGGTGAGTGTATGCCACAGCGCATGTACGGAAGCCAGAAGACGATTCAGGTGTCAGTGGTCCTTGCGTTTCAGCACTGCATACACTAGGCTATCTGGGCTCCTGTTTTCGGGGTCTCTCCTGTCTCTATTTCCCATCTTGTAGGAGGGCTGCTGGAATTACAAATGAGCTACATGTTCAACTTTAAGTGAATGCTGGGGATCCAAACTCAAGTCCTCATGCTTTCTGGGAAAGAACTTTACTTACGGAGCCATCTCTTTAGCCCCTAACTCACACATTTTTTTTAAAGAAACTCATCAGCTATGAACAATCAGTTGATGCTAAAGTCATCAACCAGTTGCCAGTTATGCTATTCATTACTTTCTAGCTGCTGAGGGGACAATATGTCTTCGTCACGGAAAGATACACAGTTATTATCTTCAGCAACATCAGTATTAATGGGAACACCTGTCAGGTGCCCGTGATGTACAACCACATAAAGTCCAAGTATTTTACAAAGCATTTGTAACTTGATCAAGTCTTCAGCCCTAACTCCCATTCACAGGAAATGCAGGGGGAGGATGAACATGTTAAATACCACTGCAGTCAAAACATGAGCTAGACCCTAAATATGGAACTTCCCATAAGACGATAAATCTCATTTTTAATAAAATTAATGTAAAACATAAAAAGAAACTAAGAGTCATTATCAATTAAAAGACACAAAGAAGTCATAGCAACCACAGCCTAGGTGATCCTTAATTAAGTTCTGTCAGAGAAGGAATACTTTAAAAGCCATTGGAGGGACAACTGGGAAGATGAACTGTGTACTAAGCAGTAGATGAACTTAAAATTCTCATCTGTTTTCCTAGGCCAGAGTCTTCTGAGAAAGAATTTCTTAATCTTTGGACTTTCATGCTGGAATGTCATATTCTACGGGGTGAAGCGAACGTAACAGATATGATCGGTGGCCAAACGCACTCAACGAGTACATGGGTAACCGCTGTATTCAAAAACTCAAGTCAGACTGGGAAACACAAAGGGTCACCTAGTTGGTAGATAGGCAGGAGTGGTCCACACCTCATAAAGTGACCCTCAGGAGGTCAGGATGCAGGACGCTATCTGCTCGGTGTCAGACTATGAACAGGTGAGAAACAAGTCTTGCAATACGAAATTATAGTGAGAGGTTGTGCCAGCTGTTAGATTAATAGTTGTTAAGATCCTGGTTATAGGGATGAAAGGTGGGCTGCCTCTAGAGTGCTGTGGGCCTTCTGTTGAGAGCAGAGCAGAGCACAGCCCAGGCTTCTGTACCAGGCTGAGGAGTGCACAATGAGGTGTCCTCCTTAAGCTTGTAGTTGATTCCCGATATCAAACTCTCTTTACAAAATTCTACACTTCACTATTCTCCAATATTAGTTTTTCCAAATTGAAACTTTGTTCTTGGTTTGAATAAATGGAGCACTATCTCTCCAGCACTGACCTTGGGTGATATGAGTGTTTACTCTAGAATTGGGGCCCCACCTCCTCTGCCTCAAAGCCACAACTCCAATTGTTCACTAATGCCAAGTCAAATCTAAAGAGAATTCTTCTGGATCCCTGGTGCCTCATGGATGGGCACAGACTGATTGTCTGGGCCTGGATTCTGTGGTCCCTGGGTAGAGCAGGATGGAATGAAGAGCCAGCAGTTTGTTCTTTGAGGGGCTGCTGAGAGAGTCCTGCAGAGAGGATCCCAGTGAGAAGAGACAGGGCACATTTCTTCATCTCTAACGACTCCCATGGGAAGGGCTTCGAAGCCCCAGCCAGGTGGCAGCTGCAGTGCTGACCTGAGGTAGAAATCCAGCAGGACTTCCTTCCAACACTGGATCATGATTTTGGGCTCAAGTTCAGGTTCCCTTGTAGAACTTCCTAAGCTCACAGCTTCCTCTCCCTGGTTCAGTACAACTCACCCTTCAGGACACTGTAGCTCTTAACATCTTCCTTGATGCCTCTGCCGGGCCTGAAAGCCCATCATCTCATGGAGCACATCTCAGCTATGTTACTTTGAACCATGCTTCTCTGCTCTCTTATAGCATGGGCTCCTGAAGCCAAGATGCTGTGTACATGGCCGTCTGCCCAGCATTTAGCACCAGGTCTGGCACATGACAGACAGTAGAGGACCATTAGTGGAACTAGCAACAGTTGGCAAGAGGTTCACAGGAAATGTCCCCGGATGGTGATGGTGACGCTGATGACAGGCTTACGTCAGCACAGCCAGTGTGGCTGGGCCAAGTGTAATTGGAAACATCTAAGCTGGAACCATCTTGGAGAAAACAAAGCCAACATGAGCACCAAGAACCTGGCCAGGAGTGGAAGGAGACTCAACGTCAGCTTGTCATCTCTCTGGGCTAGTCTGGTGGGAGCTGGGACCACTTCCACTTTCAGAGCTTGAGAACTGGGGTGGGTTCATTCACACATCTGTGTGCTGGGAGCAGCATTGTGATGCTGGGCCACTTTGGAAACATTTGCAAACAGATGACACACAAGGCACCATATTTCATGAGATCTGGGAACAAGTCCACAGCCGAACACAGTAACTTCGTGTCTGCTTTTTCTCTGTGTCCTTTCTACAAAACTCGCTGCTTCTCAAACCAGACCTGTACACACCTCTGAGCCCTGGATAACTTCGAGAACATTAAGTTTGCAGATGATTGTTTAAACAGGAAAGTCAGTGAGCTTTCCAGTATGCTCTCCTTTTTTTGTAGCACCGAGCAAATTGGGAATCTGCCTGGAGCATGTCCCAGGAATGAATTCCAAATGACCTGGAAGGAATCCTAAATGAAGAAGGACTTGGACCTTTATAGTCCAATCTCTGCTCAGGGAGCCAACAAGAGAGGAGAAAAAAGCATAGCAAGGGGGCAGACGGCAAGCTGACCTTGCAGCTAGCCCTGCTTCATGAGCCATGAGAGCAGTCCTGGAAGGACAAGGGAGTCATGTTTCCTGTGGCACTGCTAAGAGCAGGCATGGCACACAGGGGTCCTGTTCTTCATGTGAATGTGCTCTTGGCTACATCAAAGCTGTCTGGCACACAGCGTGAGCACTGTCAACATCTACGGTGGGAATGTACTTCCAGGCTCAGTCTTCAGCACATCGTCCTCTACCTTATGCTCTAAGAGTCTTCTACCAACATTGAGACTGTTCCAAAACTTCAGCCAGTTTTTCATCTAAATGGGGCTTAAGTCATCACCATCAAAGGAACTCAGGCAGTCCACGTGACCTCCATATGCCCACGTAGGGACAATCACAGCTCTCAGTTGACCAAATGCTGCTATTTCCCTCTCTGAAGGAAGAATTTCACTGGGAATGGGTGTGCTAACTTGTCTCAAGGAGTCCCAGGAACCCAGATCCCCAACTAGTAACTCACTCTCTCTGACCCTGAGGTATAAGATATCTGACTTGACTCACTGGAACCAGATTCACAGGCATTTTAAAGTCACACGATGTGAGTGCTGAAAACAGAGCCCATGTCCTCTGTAAGAGTAGTAAGTGCTTTTAACCACTGAGCTCTCTCTCCAGGCCCTTATTTGGTTCTCTGAGATGCCACTTGTGCCTGTGTCCAGAACATCCTGAGGTGCTTTCTCAGAATCCCCACTGTAGGTACTCAGAGAAGAATGGTTGGAAGACCCCTCCTCAGCCCAAGACAGACTCTCAGGGCTTCTGTGTCACCACATGCCAGGCTTTCCTGTGTCAGAACACTCCACGCCCTCTCATCTGGGAGTGAGCTCACAGCAGACTCAGGCCACAGAGGGCCAACTGTTTCCCAGCATCCTCCTAGCAGATGGTGGGCCACCACTGGTCATGCTATCATACACTTCAGAGCTGTTCTGATTTTAAGCTCTGTTACATGCCTGTGATTTTTGTCTTATTGTACTTGCCGCCTGTTCTCCAGTAAGCTGTCACCTCCCTGAGAGCAGAACCTTATATCCTACGTCTCTGCACATCTCATAGTCCCTGGTACCCAGAAGGACCCACCACAGATATTGATTAGGTTGGTACATTGAAGTTGGCCAATCACCACGTCAATCATTCAGAATGATGAGTTGGATAGGAGTTCTGGGGGCTTTGACAGCTTAGACAAGAGAGTCCTGAAAATGCAAGGCAGGAGGAAAAACCAGAATGCCTCAGGCTACACTGTTTAGCTCAGATTTTGGAGCCATACCTGGGTGACATGGAATATGCCTTGCTTATTGAAAGTAAAGATTAATTCAGTGTCCCTAGACACTGAATTATCAAGTATCACCTTACATTTGGTGTTTTTTAATTAGTGGGTCTGATAAAGTAAATACATTGCTAACAGCTCATCATTCTAGCAAGTCCAGCTCAGAATAACATCCTCTGCTGAAAAGAATCAAAGCATACCAGGAGGGGGAAGCCAAGAGGCAGGTTGCACGAGCAATATTTTATCAGTATATAAGAGGGGGGAAGAACCACATGAAAGGCTTCAAACAGTGAAGCATCCTTGTAACACTGTCCTGATGTCACCAGTGGGGCCAGTGAGCACATAAACAGCAGCATGTGGCCTGCAGGGCGGCTCTACACTTTTATCAACACAAGACAGATTCTGTGTGGTAAGAACTAGAGACTCGTCCTATGGTCACATTGAGCAAACTGTGGGCACCTTCTTTTAAATTTATTTTTTGTGCAGGTATATGTGGTATGGGCTCGCATATGCATGTGTGATTGTATCTATGGGTGCATTTGCAGAGGTCAGAGGTCAACCCCAAGTGTCTTCTCCCTCTCTCCACCTTAGAATTTAAGACAGGGTTTCTCGCTGAATATGGAGCTCACCGATTGACTACACTGGCTGACCAGTAAGCCCATGGGATCCTCCTGACTCTGCTTTCCAGAGCTGGGATTACTCAGGCATATGCCAGCATGCCTGGCTATTTATGTGAGTTAGGGGGATCAGGTCCCTCTATTTACCCACTGAACTCCCCAACCCCCCCCACTTCTAGGTTCTATCACAATTACAGACATAGGGGTCTCATCTCTGTGCCTCAGCTGCATTTTTAAAGCCTGTGTCTCTTAGAATGTCAACCCTAGATAAAGGTCTATAAATAATGCTTTAAAATACTTAATAAAAAAAGTAATTTATGTTCATTACCAAAAATTAAACTGGAGAACAGACTAGACAGAATACACGAGGAAGGGAAGGCTCCCTCCGCCCCAGTCATCAAACCGCACTGGCAGCTGGAGCCATCACAGGAGTGTCTTAGAGTCTTTAAACACATGCAAATGAATGTGAGTCTGTGTGTGTATCGTATGCATATTTTAGCACATCTTGATTGTTTCAATTAAAAATGTAACTTGGAGATTGGTTTCATATCAGGGCAGAGCTCATTCTTTTAATGTTTGATTTTGTATTCTATTTTGTGGATAGGCCAACAATTATTTAATGAGTTCCTTACTGTTTGAGCGATAATTCCTCTGTTCTTTTATTGTTATTAAAATAAGCATGTGCATACATCTTTATAAAATGAGTATCTAAAGCGAGTTTCTTGGTAAAGAGAAATATGGGCAATTATCAAACTGCCTTTCTGGAAATAAAAAGCCCAGATTTGTGGTTACACTGTAAGTGTACAAAACACCCATTTTTCACTCAACTTTACCAACATGTTTTTGTTACCTAATTTTGTGTTAACCTCATAGTCCGTCTACTGGGACTCGGATGACCCTTCCAAAATCCGCTGCTGGTGTAACAGTGTCAGGAGGTGGGGCCTTAAGAAGTGTGTAGTCAAGAAGCAAGGAAGTGAGTTGGTTATCACAAAAATGGGCTCCAGTAGAAGCAAGCCCAGGTTACACAGTGGTGTCTCCCTGTAGTCTTAGCACTCAGGAAACTGGGGCAAGAAGATCAGAAGCTCAAGGCTAGCCTGAGCTACATAGACAGACCCTGTCCCAAGACACAGACGACACCTCCTCAGCTTCCTCTACTCAGGTCTTGTATGTAGTGTGTCCTCCCATGCTTTGATATCTGCCCAGTAAAACACAGCAAGAAGCCCCCTCACCAGATGCAGCCTCCATGACACACTGGGCTTTCCAGCTCCCTGGACAGTGAGAAGGGATTCGTTTTCTTGATAAATTTCCCAGTGCGGTGCTCTGTTAGAGCACCACGAAGTGGCCCGGCACAGTATCTCCTCATTTCTCCACTTAACTTATTTGGTGTTTTCCCATGAGTTCACAGCTGTTTGTATTTCTCTGCACATGCAATTCACTTTGGTCTGTAGAATTTTATATTGGCTGACTTTGTACTTGACTTGAAGAGAACTTGACCACCCAGGAAAGGAAAGTCGATATTTATTAGTGACCAAACTATCCCCTCCTTTTGCTTTTGCTTTGGTTTTGGTTTTGTTATTGTTCTTTTTATTGTTTGTTTTGTTTTGTTTGTTTTTTACTTTGAGTAATCTTTTATTCCAAAATGAGAAGACTCTTCAGCAGCTGCATGGAGATCCTTTTCCTCCTTCTGCCTACTTCTTTCCTACTCTGAATTTACACGAGTAAAATTCTCTTGTTTTCTGCTCCAATTATTTTTTTACCTTGATAATTTCACCTTGAACTCTTTAATGCATTTTTCTTTAACACACACAGTGGTTTGTTAGACATTTGCTTAGGTTCCCAATTAGAGGCTTGGACAAATAATTTACTGATTTCAACAGGACTTCTAGCATAATCCATGTGTTCGCGCTGACCCTAATGCCACATTTACTATATGCTAAATTTCTATGCACAGGGGAACTTACTTTTAGGCTCCACTGTTGTCTACTCCTAGGTCAACCATTTTCTTAATCTACTCTAGCCGTGTAGTGTGTACACCAGCTCGGGAGGCTTCTTTTTCAACAACATTTATTTTTACAATCCGATTTTTTTCTTGCTATTTACCAGAATAACATGTTGATGATGATATTTAGGACTGGATTAAGAAAACGTACAAACAAAAAATTGTAGGAATTTAAATTTGTTTTACATGTAGTGTGGAGTACCAAAGTATTTATTTATTCATCCCAAAATAGATAAGTATTTTCTGCGAAGTCTGACTACAAGAGTTTATTAGTTTTATTAGTTTTCTTCAAATGGGTGGTAAAACATCTGTTTAATGTTGTAATTTGACTTATTACTTATTGTTGATTATTTTGGGAATTGACATTCCAAATGAAGTACTTGTCTTATGAGAAAAAGGAAACGCTCAGAGAGACACATACAAGAGAGACACACATCCACCGCCACACACACACACACACACACACACACACACACACACACACACACACTCTCTCTCACAGTTGTTACCCTTACCTGTGGTTTGTGCTGCAGAACTATTACATGGAAATTTCCAGAAATCAACAGTTCCTAAATGTCGAGTACCCTCGTGAACTCTGGCACCACCTCTTCGTCCACTCAGGGTGCATCCCTCCCTTTGTTTAAAGTACCCAGGCAGTGCTTGGCCTGTGCTGACTGAGTAGCCATCTCAGTTCTCAGATGAACTCAGCGTCTCTGATGACTGGACTACAGTTTTACTCAATAACGGTCATAAAGCACAAGAGTAGTGATGTGTTCCTACAGCGAGTCGCTAAATTTTTCTGTTTCCTTGTTAGTCATTGCTGTCAGTATCTTACTGCACTTAACTTATAAATTAAATGTTACCATAGATATGAACACACATATGCAATGCTGTATGTGTATAATATACTCCTCGCACAATGTGTGGTTCAGCACTCTGCAAGGTTTCTGGCACCCATCTGAGTCTAGAACCGTTTCTCCTACAGATAAGGACAGCTAGTGTGTGTACATCTGAAAAGAGGATTCATGTTTTAAAACCGAGGGGAAAACCAACAGAGATCCACCATGACAAAGACCAAACTAAGCTGACAGGATCAGGAAGACCTGCCAACAGTTCCACCATGTTCCAGAACAAAGCTTAACAGCCACTAAGAGCAGCAAGGCAGCACTCTTCACAGCATGTCACAAGCAATGTCCAAGGCACAACAAACATCGTGAGACCAAGCAGCAAAGTGTGAAGCATAGTTATGCGGAAACAATGCAGAGACAAAGGCAAAAATTTAAGAGTGGGAACCTCAGTGGTGGGTAAAAACTGTCAGCCAAGGGAACACAGGTCAATTCCAAGGCTGAAACAGAAGCACCTGAACTGGGAAAAACCATTCAGATGGCCAGTCAGCAGGCTAGAGAGTGATGAAGAGAGTGCCTCCAAACTGGAAAACAGACCTGTAGAAATTCCACAAGCTGAGTAACGCAGAAGATATGGGTATTTTGTTTCAATATAATCTGATACCGTGTAGAGGAAACAGTAGCAAAGGAATAAAGATACAATAGGGGTGCCAGAAAGAAGGGATAGAGTATCAACCTCCAGAGACACAAAAATCCCCTAACTGGATAAATGGAAAGCAGGGCTCATCACAGAAAAATTGTCAAAACCAGTAACAAATGAGAAAAAAAAAATCAAAATGGGTTGTTGAAAAACAACACACTCGATATCAGAAAATAACAACCAGTACCCAATTTCTTATAAGAGAATGAAACAAAACATATAACAGAGGCCTACGGATAAAGAAAAGACACCTTTAAATCACTGGGAAAGAAGAAGCTTCAGCCTTGGTTGCATATGCACCAGATGTATTGAAACTTTCAGGAGTCAGAAGCTCTGTATGTGGTGTATGTATATAGGTACAGCTGTAAGTGAAGTATTTACACAAGTATAGTTGTATACGTATACAGATACAGTTGTATGTGATTATGTCTACAGAGTGAATGTTCTCCTTTAAACAGGTGGGAGCCTACAATTTTCTTCTTTAAAAGGCTGAAAAAGCAAATAAAATCCCCAAGAAGTTCTTGTAAACTGTAAAGATCGGAGAAATTGTTACAACTTTTTAAAAACACACCTTGCAATGTCAATTGAAAGGTTTAAAAACATTGATAAAATCTATATTTTGTCAACTCCAAATAGACTAATCAGGCAAAAATTGAGAAAGGAAGATTCAGTTACCAAAAGTGTGGACAAAAAAGAGAATGCTATTAATTACCTACAGTACAGGCATAAGATAAAGCAATATGAAATACCACGGACAACTTTATGTGAATAATTTATACAGGAGAAAAGACAGCTTACTCAGAACATATAACTTGCCAAAACTAAAACAAGAAGAATTTAAAAAGTTTTAAGTGCAAATTATATGTGTTTATATTATATAGCATTGTAGTTTTGACCATTTCTACATTGCAAACAGCTAAGTTCCCCCATTTTAGAGAAACAGATATAACAAGCCTAAGATTTCCCTCATTTTTTGTGTGTTGATAATACATAAAATCTACTTAGTTTAAAAACATTACAAAATTTTGTATAGAGTTACATTGTCTAAATCAACCAAACTCATGGGAAAACTTATGCATACACATAAGAAGTCCCCCACACTCACATACATGCATACACACAACAGACACTCACACTCAGACACTACAGCCACAGCAACACACAAACTTCAGAAAGCAGCATAGGAGGGGTGACTTTCTGGCCACGTTTTTGAGACCAGCATAACCCTGATCTCAAAACGTAAGAACAGATAATACAAAATATGTAAGTAAAAGACCAATGTTCCTTGTAAATTATACATGTAAAATAGTTAATAAAATATTTTTTAAAGCTTAAGCCACAAATCAAACAAACAATACACCCATCTTACTTACTTTACTTATTTTTCTTACTGTGACAATTTACCCTGGAAAAAGCAACTTAAGGGAGAAAGGGCTTCCTTTTGGCTCACAGTTTAGAGTATGGTCTATCATGATGGGACAGTCGTAGCAGCAGGGAAAAGGGCATGGAGCAGGATGCTGGCTGGTCACACAGAGAATGAAAAGGAAATGAGGCTGGGTAGCACCCTGCTTCCACCTCTGAGAGGTTCTCAGACTTTCTCAAATATTATTGCCACCTGAGGACCAAGTGCTCAAACAGCAGAGCCTGCGGGAAAATTTCACATCCAATCCACAGCAACATCCTTAGACAGAAAATGTTATCACTGGATTGCATGGTTGATGTAAGCTTTAAAATCAGTCAATTTGACTCTTTCCAAGTTTCCAAAGTAAAGGGAGGAAATGACGTTGGAGTATATGCACACAAAAGCATTTGTTGAAACCCAACAGCCATTGCTGACGAGCATTAGAGAGGCCCTGAGTTACAAGGAGCAGTGGTGTGCTCCTTTGGGTAATGCACATCTACAAAACACATCCACCACCCTACTCTATGCTGAAACCACCAGCATTTCCCCTCTAAGCCTGTTGTAAATGATGCAGCTTTTCTTAACACTTGCAGTGAGCAGAGTTCAAAATAGAAACCACAAACTTACAAAAGAGTCAACTGTTTTTCTTTGTTGACCTAGTAGTATTCTCGGGTGCCAGAGGGGGTGAAAGCCCTCCTAGAAGTTGAGCAAGATCACAAGCAAGATGGACAGCACGCGCAGATGCTGTGCACAACCACACAGAGAAACCCTCCCCTTGAAGAAACATCCACAGTAGCACTGAAAAAAATCATGAAACATTCAAGAATAACTTTAATAAAAACCTATGAGCCGTACTAGACATTTCTGCAGAAAACTAAAAGGACAGTTTCTAAAGGAAATTTTTATCAGCTAAATAAATGGAGAAATGAAGTTCATGAACATTAAATTCAGTGTTACAAAGAAGCCCCCTCCTCTTCCAATTGATCTGTATATTCAATATAATGCAAACTAAAACACCAGCAAGCATTTCTGAAAATTTAACAAGATGATACTAACATTTATACCATGATCAAAATAATCTTGGATGGCTGAAACAATCTTGAAAACAGGCAGGGAGGATTCTCTCTCCCAGATACCAAGCTCTGTAGGCTGCAGCAAGTGAACTGGTGTGGCTTTGATGTAGGGGCTGATAAACAGATCAAAGGAGCATGGTGAGAAACTCAGGAGTAGCCTTACATATGTATGGTCAAGCGACTTTTGATAAAGGCCCAAGGAAATTCAGCAAGGAAGTCTCATCTTTTCATCTACGAGTGTTGGGGCATCCAGCAAAATATCATAGAAAAAAAAGTTAACCTTAACCCCCACCTCCTATGCCAAAAATGTATTTGAGGTGGCTTACCGGTCTAAACACAAAAGCTTAGACTATGAAATGTCAGGAAGAAAAGAAAAAATTTTTAAAAAATCTGTTTTCACAGCCTTGATCCGGGGAAGAATTAGGAAAGTGGAAAGGGTTCTAGGCAAAACAGTCATCAAAAGCTGGGGGTGGTGGTACACACCTGCAGTGTAATCTCAGCATCCAGAAACAGAGCAGAAAAATCACTGAGTGTCAAGGGCTACATGGTAAGATCATCTGGTTTTAAATCCGTAAATTGAACATCAACAAATTAACATCTACCCATCAAGCAACTCTACTAAGAAAGAGAAATCAAAATCTTGTCTCCACAGTGCTTAGAGGACTCTTGAAACTCACTAAGCCAATGTTGGAAAGATTGACATTACTAAATGTTGGCGAGGGCAGGGAACAACTGACAGAGCTAGGCTTGAGTTACAGAAGCTCAAAGTAAAGTGATTTTGATTTAAAAAAAATGTATATATGTATATATGTGTGTATATATATGTGTGTGTGTGTGTGTGTGTATATATATATATATATATTGCCACTTGGTTACTGAAATCAAGGCCTCACAGCTGCTGGACAAGCACCCTTCTGGTGAGTTACAGCCTCATCACACATAGTACAACTGTAATCTCTTTGGGAAGCTAAAAGTGTCTTATAAAGTTAATGTTATTTGGAAGTTTCACTCCTTAAGATTTACTGAAAAACAGTAAAAACAGGACTACAGAAATGAATTTTGTACATGAAATTTGTAGCAGCTTTTAAGTCATATTTCCAAACTGAACACGATAGCAATGCCTATTAGCAAAGAGATGCGTGCCAATGAACCAGAGTGGCATGTCCTTATAATGGAATAAAAACCAACACACACACACACACACACACACACACACACACAACATAGCCACACACATACTAACACATTTATACCCAGACACACAGATATACATACATACATATATGCATATATATATATGAACATGTACATATGCAGGAACATATACACATAAAATATGCAAACATGCACATAAACACATATGCACATATATACACACATGCATGATACACTATTATCTATGTATTGATTGCTCAACCTTGAGTCATTCACCATCTTTAACGTCAACATAAATCAGCCATCCCAACTGCTTACACTTGAATATTATATACAGATACCTCTTTTAAGACCCTTCCCCTCTGCAACCTTCCTTATCAGAGTAGAGGTATATCTGGGAATACCCCTCAGCCCCTGGGCATTGCAGAAATTACTGTGAACACCTGTGAGCAGAGGAGATATGTTGTATCCACCCTTCAGAGGCTGAGGGCTCTGCATGTAGAAGCCAAGGGACAGTCTCAGGTGTCAGGACTTCTCACTAGCCTGAAGCATGTCTTTTTGGCTGTGTGTCCTGGGGCTTTAGGGATCTACCTGTCTCCCTCTTCTGGATTGTGGGATTACAAACATTTGCCACCAGCCCTCTTTTCTCCATGAGACCCTGGGGGAACCTCCTAGAGCTTTCAGAACAAGCAAGAGCTTCACCAACTAAGCTGTCTCCTCAGTCACTAAGATCATTTGTAATAAACCACCTCTATCGTTTTAAATTTGTATTGGTTTTTATGTTAGTTCCTGTAGAAAATTGCCAAAACCAAGATATGTTTTTAAAGTCTGGAAGACAAAGACTAGCAGACATCTTTTCTGCTCTAGCTTACCAACTGCACAGATTCTGCAGATTACCAGGGAGCTGTTCCTCTCAACACCTCACTGGGGTATCTCAGGTTCAGGCCCTTCTTCCCTAGCCGAGAGGCTGAATCTAGCCCATCAGCACATCACAATGCCCCAGCCTTGGTGTCTGGTCCAGGGGAGGCCACAGGTCCAGGATGTCCAGAAAGAGTCAGCAGTAGCCTTTCAGAGAGCTGGTTCTCTTTCTAGATGCAGAGAGTCTAGAAGCTATCTTTAGCAGCATGTAAGGAGGAGAATATGAATCTGGGTAAACACAGAGATGCTGGTGCATAAGCAGAAGGAAAAGAAATCTGAGAATCTGATGGTATCTAACAACTACCACCAACATGGCCGAATCTATGGCCGGTGAGCTTGAGCCTCTTTTGGTCCAGATGTTCATGTCCTTGTACTTGCAGACCAAAGACTCCTGGTTTGAACCTCACAGTGGAGAGTTCGGAGTTTGAGCTGCTTCTCATTTGGGAGCACTTAATGCTGAGGAAAGGGAGAGGCGAGTTAGAGCATGGAGATTTCCACCCAGCCCTTCCAAGGTGGACATCTTGAAAACATGTAAGGACACAGGGAACCTGCATGTGTGCTGGTGAGTTGTTTCCTTTTTAAGACAAATCAAGCCAAACACAAGGACTGCTGAGTCCTGCCTGCCTTGAGGCAAAAAGAGGCGACTTCAGCAAATACCTAGGCTGCCCTTTAAAGCGTTTTCTCACTGCTCAAGCTTCTCTCGGACATATTTTCAAAACTGAAAGTTGATGGGACTCACATTACAGAAGAGACCACACTGACTGAATAATCCCTTCACTCTGAGTCACCCAACAGGACCAAAGTTCCCCTTAAGGTCACGCAGCACAAGAGGAGAACACAACCCTTGGCTCACCTGTCCCTGGGACCTGCCAGGTCTATATCTGCAGTTATCAGGGCTGGGCAAGGGAATGGATGTGTCACTTCCCAGGGAGGTACTGTGATCACCACAATCCCATTTCTCCCTGGTAGGTCTGTGACTTTCCCTGGAGGATGATTCATTGAAGACTTTCAGCTGATAAGGAGGAAAAGGGAGCTGTAGCACATTGCCCCAACAAGTCAGTAGGAAGGGCCTGTCCCTCATGTTCCTGGGGCCTGCAGCTTCTTCTAGGGGCTGCATCTGGACTCTAGGTGTCCCCCAAACACCAGCCTGCACTCTCTGTCCCATTGCTGACTTAGAACTGCCTGTCTTGTCATCCCCAGCCTGAGCCTACATCCTGATGTTTAAACTTCCCCAAAGCAAAGTGTACATGTTCTGTGAGTTCGGAGAGCTTCCCTGTGCCCTGCTATCTGATCGTCTAAAAGCAAAGGAACCCCAGATTCATCGAGCTCAAGTCACCTTCCTCTCCCTGCTTTCTGATCCAGAAACCCAAACCAGAGAACTTGCCAGGCTGACTTCACACTACACATTAAAGGAGGGAAACCGCTTCCCTTAGTTGCAGAGCTTGGAGAGGCCCCTACTGCAGAGCATCCCCTGGGGTTCCAGGGCTGGAATGTGAAGAATGGGCGACTGAGGATCCAGCCTCCTCCCCGGCATGTGTTTTTGTACTTTCTTCCTAATACAGTGCAGGATTGCTGCACAGGCATGAACCCCTGCAGAGGTCTTCCGAGTCCTCTGAGGTATACCCTGGCCATCCTATGTTGTTCTTGGCAAGATGACCATCGAGGGGTGCAGGATGTCAGCCATCAAGGTGCCCTGGGCCTGAATTCTCAAAATAACAAGTGGATTCACATATTCAGGAGAAAATTACCACAGAGCCACAGGACCATTTATGGAGTAAGCAGTATGTGCCTACACTGAGGCTTCCTTCCTTCCTCCCTCCCTCCCTCCCTCCCTTCCTTCCTTCCTTCCTTCCTCCCTCCCTCCCTTCCTTCCTTCCTTCTTTTTTTCTTTTTGGTTTTTTGAAACAAGGTTTCTCTGTTGAAACTCTGGCTGTCCTGGAACTCACTCTGTAGACCAGACTGGTCTTGAACTCACAGAGATCCACCTGCCTCTGCCTCCTGAGTGCTAGGATTAAAGGCTTGTGCCACCGCCGCCAGACTGAAAACTGTTTCTTTAAAAAAGCTGCAAGCTGGCGATATCACAGCAAATGTGGAAAACACCATGTTACATGCGGTCCTATCTGCACGGTGTTCACAATTCCTCCTGAGCATTTCCAGTCTTTTCCTTGGAACAGTTAAGGATTTCATTTTTTCCTCCTTTCATGAACAAAGAATTCTATTTCTCCAAAGTCTAATGAACTTGAATATTCAGAAATGTCCAATCTTTTGATGTTGTGACCTCATATTGTTATCTATGTTTTGGTCTGCATCCATAGCTACTCTGTAATGATGCAAACCATGACCACCAGTGGGACACCCCTAGCGGAGGAACAGCAGGTCCATGTTGCCACATACTAGAAGCTTGCAGAGGGAAGAGGGATGGTCCAAATGCCAAAATTCTGATGTTCTGACTGAAAATATATGAAAGCTGAATGTTCATCTCCTCTCACAGACACAAATGCTACTCCAGAAGTTGCTTGGGGGTTCTTACTAGGTGCACCAGAGCCTGGCATGGGACTGTGGGTGTGGCCCAAGTTCTAGCTCTGCCACTTGAACCCTCTCTGACAAGAGCACCAGGGGAAGTTGAGGGAAGAAGTTCCAGGACACATCAGAGGCTGTATCTCGGAGGCTGGAGAGAGCATAACCAGACTGGACAGCCATCAAGCTAAAAGCATCTGCCAGAACTCCATAGCAAAGACCTTTTAGGGACCTCACCATCTTCCCCCAGACCATCCACCCTCAACCTGTCCTGTCTCTCTGGTAATTCCTTTGACAATGTGATGACTGTCACTTCAGGTTACAACATCACCTGGCACTTACAAAGCCCTGGGCTCTATCCTCAGTGTGGCATAAGATTACATTCTTGTAATCTCAGTACTTGAGAGGTAGAGGCAGTTGCATCAGATGTTCAAGGTTATCTTCAGCTCTACAGTGAGCTTGAGTTGAATGCCAAACCTGGCTAAATGAGATCCCGTTTCCCTCTATAAAAAATGGAAGAAGGAGAGCTTTGGAGATAACTCAGCAGTTAAAAGTACCTGCTGCGATTGCCGGAAAAACCAAGTTTGGTTCCCAGCACCTCCATGGTGGCTCATTAATTTTATCTCTAGGGAATCTGACACCCTCTTCTGACTTCCTCAAGCACCAGGTAAGCATATGGTACACATATACACATATACACACGTAGACAAAAAACACACACACACATATATATATAATAAATCTAAAAATGAAATTGGAGGAAGGGAAGAGATTGGTGAAGAGAAAAATGGGGCCCAATACAATCTCATGTCCCTCCAACCACATCTTGCTTGTTTCTCCCAATCATTTCTACTCATTCTGACCCTGCTGGTAACATATTTCTTCTTTGCAATTGTGGTAGATATATTTTATTTAAATTTAATGCCGATAATCTAAAAATTTCCAGCTGATACAGAAAAACATGTAGATAAAACTCATAAAAGTCACTGTGGGAACCAGTGAAATTTTCTCCATCCCGTGGAGTAGCAGAACATAACAGATACCAGCTAGGCATCGCACTGGACTCCCCTCAGGTCTCAGGCCCCAGTTAAGCATTGAATGCCTCAGTCTCTCCAACTAGTAAGCCCATGTCATGCAGCTATTGTCCTATAGGTGGCTGTGTTGCTCAAAAGGGTCAGGCCACTCTGTTTTGTGGGACAGTAATCTTCTTACCCTTAGGGGCTCAGATACTCTATGTGGCACGCAGGCCTTTGCATGGGCCAGCCTCTCCAGGCACCTGATGAATGAATGAAATGAAGAAAGCATCAGCACCAGCACCTGAGAAGTCCCAGAGGCCTCAGAGACAGGAAGTTAGGCCTGATTAAGGTTAAGGATCTTTGGTAACCATGGCTAAAGAGGGGGGCTATGCTTAGAAATGGGTGTGTCCCTGGAAAGTCCTCACATATCCTTTTCATGGGCAGCTTCCTCGTAGAAAATGGAGCTGAGGGAAGGTGGCAGTGGGCTGACAGGAAAGCCTGTTCCAATAACACTGGGCTCTGAGGAAGTGGGGGCTTCTATGAAGCAGCCATTTAGTTATGATGTCAACCCAGACAATATTTTTTTTTTTTGGGTTTTTGGTTTTTAGACACAGGTTTTCTATGCTCTGGTGTAACTCTGGCTGTCCCGGAACTCTGTGAAAAAGGCTGGCCTCAGACTCACAGAGATCCACCTGCCTCTGCCTCCCAAGTGGTGGGATTAAAGGTGTGAACCACTACCCAGACAACCTCTAAGGAATCACCAGGCAGAGTCACATAACTCCCATCCTGATTTCTGCCAAGTGTGCTGATTCCTGAGAGAAAATTATCCTCAAGCTATAGAGAGAAGAACTCAATGGCTAACCAATCACCATTTCCAGACTGCTGTCTCTATGTCTGTCTCCTAAAGAACCTTGGATGGGGAGGTGCGGCCCATCTGGCCTAAGCTGGAGTCTCTTATTGAGGATGAAATTATTGCTGAAAAGAGCAATTGCTTAGCTCCTGGCTCTTCCTCCGTTCTGAGTTAAGAAGGGCCTTTGACTTGTACCTGGATCCCAGGTTCCTCTGTTAAGTTTAAAGGCTGGTCCCATGGATCACGCACAGAGTAGCCTGGGACACATTTATTGCTGGCTTTCACTCATCACTCATAGCGTTTCTTCAGTCATGCCTGGTTACTCATTTCCAGGGCACCGGGCATGAGGATCTGAAGTCTCTGGTTCTGTGTGCCCAGGCTTCCAAACACATGGTCCTTGCAGGGTCTATTGGTTATTTTTTTGTTGTTTTGATTGAAGGTGCTTATGAAGAAAGCATGTATTTTGCCCCATGGTTCCAGAAGTCCATCGTACCATGGAATGGCAGCAGGCACAGGCATGATGGCTGAGCAGGATCCTGATAGGTCATATCAAAATCACAAGCACGAAGCAGCAAGCACAAATAGGAAGTGAGCTGAGGGTATAAACACTTAAAGCCCACCCCCAAGTTATGTACTTCCTCCAGCAAGGCTGAACTTCCCAAACCTCCCCAACAGCCCCACCAACTGGGGGGCCAAGTATTCACAGGGCAATTGTTTATATAGTGCTATTAAATCCACAGCATAATAATTTGGTTTCCAGAGGACTGTGATAATAGCCAGGGCCCTCAGCCCCCTTTAAAAACCCTGCAACTCTCTCCATCCTTTGAAATGTTTATCTTATCTGTTCTTCAGGCTGCGATTATCCTCAGAGACTGGGGGAAGTAGGAGGAGCCCAGTTGAATGAGTCAGGTGTCTGTTTTCTCTTTCTCCTCTTGCAACTGTTTCTTTTGGAAGGCACTGGAACTGCCGTTATTAATTTCTTTTATGGGATTTCCAGCTGGTGGTCACGTGTGAAAACAGATACAAACGGGAAGAAGTGATGGCTGGAGAAGAGGGTTTTCCTCCAGTGAAAGGCAGGTTTCAAGTTCCTGAGCTCTGGTACTCACCTCCCTTGGTAGTATATGTTGTTTTCCCAGAAGGTACCTGGTACCCACCATATGAGGAGGATAATGGGCTAGAAAGTGGGTAAGGGGACCAGGGAAGCTACATGCTATGGGGTCAGCTGTGGCGTAGATATGTCTAGGAGAAGAAGGCACTGTCAGACAAGGGAGGTGGCCTCTGGCTTCTGGCCTCTCGATCAGTATGGCCTATCTTGAAGACACAAGGAGAGCCAGCACAGGGTGGGTTCAAAGCTCCACAGACTACTAAACCAGGAAAGGCAGGCCATCTATTGTTGAACAACTGAGAACTGTTCTTTAGAGATCCCTGAAACAATCTTCCTTAGCTGTACTGAGCGAACCTTGACAAAATCAAAGTGCAGAGTTTGTCAGCCAGTGGGGATATTTGAATATTCTTCTAGAAATATCTGCAAGAGCCAAGGTCCAATTTAGCCAGCCCTAGAGGTCAAGATCAGGTGAGGTCATAGTTGCTTTGAGATTTGGAGCATAGTGAACGTGCCCTGGGGATCTCTGAAGATGTGAGCTGTGTATCTGTGAAGACAGGGAATGATGACACGCCTGGAACATCTGAAGTATTGTCACCCAGACCAGAAGGCCTTTATGCAGTAGTCCATGAAACACCTGCACACCAGTGAAGGAAGGAGAACCAGGGGGGTGACTGGGAGGGTGATAAGGGGAGGTTTTCCCCTTATCCTGGGGAAAGGAATCTTCTCACAGAGGCCCGGGCACTGGATGTAGGGATAGTCATCCTTGTGGTAGAGATTTATGCCCTAGAGACAGAGCTTTGGGTTCATTGTCTTTTCCAATAAAATTTAACACAGGTGACTCACTTATCACAAAAGCAGTGCAGGACACCTGCCACCTGTTTGTACTGCCATATTCAAAGGCCTCCCAGCTAAGTGTACCATCAAGGACAGTGGAAAGGTCGTGGTAAACATACCTCTACATGCTGGGATGGGCCTTCCTTCTCCTGCAGGATAGCAGGTCATGTCCCCAGAAACCCTGAAAACAAGGGCTTTCTTGGGACTGTGCCTTCTGTGTGCATCAATGGAAGGTGTAGGCTACAGAGAGACTGGAGGAGACTCAGATGGGGCCCCGCTTCTCCTCCGTGCTGGCCCAGTACACGTAAGTCTCAGGGTCAGCCTTTAGTGTCACAATACCCTCTGTTTAAACAATGGTCCGACACTTTGTATGCTTTGTATGCCAAGGGAAAGTCAAGCCTGAGGGCTAGCTGTCATGAGGAAAATCCAGGGTCTGCAAAGCAAAAGTCCAGTTGCAGGCAGGACAAGCTTCGGCCACACGGCTGGCCACGCCACTGCATGGGGACCATCGTAATATATTCTGAATGGCAATTCTCCTAAGTCAATCGCACATCAACTCACTTAAACCTAATCATAAACGGTACAAATTGGGCCCATGTGCAAACAGAAACCCGAGCCGAGTCTAGAGTTAAAGCAGCCATTGTTTCTCGCCTGACCTGGGCTTCGGAAAGCCTTGCGTGTCCGATTACATCTGTTAAAACGATTCAGATGCCAGCCCTGTATTTTAATTATAAATATATAAAAATTTTTAATAAGACGGCATTCTGGGCTTGCTAAGCTTTTAAAATGCTCATTGGGGGTGGAGCGGGCAGAAGAGAATTCCATGTGCCCCTGATCCCATGCCAGCATATAATGATTGAATGTTTTCCTGTAATAAATGGGAAAAATCTGGCTTGTATGAATGGCTCCAAATCACTTGGCATTAAAAAAGGAATTCGTTACCTGGCTTCCAGCACGCTGGAACCTGGAGGGAATGGCGATCGCCCAGGAAAGGGACAAGAAGGAAGCTTGTGATGTGCCCTGCACACCCCACCCCCTGGAAATTTTGTGCAAGGTGTCCCCATCACCTCACTTCTCTGTACCACCTTTCTCGGGGCTCCAGAAGCAGAGGTTGCCTGGGCCAATGGAAAAGGGGGCTGTTAAGAACCAGAGCCAGCTAGCTCTTAGCCACCTTCTTTGTACCTCTCCAAACCTCAGGCCTGCTTAATTATGATTAATTGCCACATGGATAATCAGATACAGTTTCAGAAGGTTGGAAATGACATTCCAAGGACACCAGGGAAGACACAAGGTATGCCTTTGTTCACAGGAAGAAAAGGCAGGTCCCTTCCTCAGCCCCGTAACCTTTTCTTATTTTAACAATTCCAAGCAGAATTAATACCATCAGTATATTATTCCCAACTCCGGGGAATTGAGCTTCAACAGCACAATTTCTGCAGCTGTCAGGGTTTTCAGAACTCCTGTCAATAACGCGATGTTGGGGTGCCCTTCTGCTTGAATGAAAGCCGGCTCGAGTTTCTGCTTTATGTCTGCGCTTGCTGGGTGGTGGGGCACGATGAGAAAGAACCGGAAAAAAAATAATAACAGCAGTTAAAAAGCTCCACTCTCAACCCAAACTGGATCAGATGTAATAGACTCGTTCTTCTCTCCCGATTTCCTCTGCTTGTTTTAGAAAACACTGAAAAGTGCAGGAGGTTGTGTCTTGCCAGCTCTCCCCTCCATTTAAAATCCCTTTGGCTAAGTCAAGGATCACAGTATGTCATTTCCAGTCTAACAGAAGTGCCGGGCCGCGCTCAGCTCCTATTACCAGGAGGCAAATCCCTCGGTTCCAGGCGCCAGTGTTGCGGGCTTTGGCTCTTAGCCCGACATTGTTCCCTTCATTACATTCCAGAGGGCCTCTCAGCCAGTTAATGTTTGCACTGGGAGGTCCAAATATCCAGCAATCAGCACTGAACTTTTCTCTTTCTGTTGAGAATTGCAGTTTTCAAATGCGATCACTGGCTTTGGAGAAAAACTCACAGGTGAACACAAAAGCCCTAATTTACATTTTATTCACAAACAATAACATTTGCAGCGGTTTCTCCATGTGTGCTCATAAAGGAGTTTTAGAAGACGCCTGGCTTTTTAAGACTTTATGGTGGCTGGAATTGGTTTACCAATTTAAGGGCAGTATTCTATTTATTTACTTTTTTTTAAAAAAAAAATCCTAAATAGCATAAGAGTATTTTATTTTAGCATGTTAGAAGCAGGCTACATTCTGCATTGTTAGTGCTTGTGCTCATGTGGGAAACAACAGTCAGAAATGGATAAACTAATTTGAACTGGTTTCAAACACACAGCTTTTAATTAAATCGTGGTTTCTGGGAGGAATTTTAAAGGTTGGGGTTTTCAGAGCACGTGGACTTGTACTTGGCATCTTGGCCCCAGTCTTGACACACTTTGCCAAGTGACCACACTGACCAGACATGACTGGAAAGAACACTGGGGGTTGAGGGTGAGGGGGATGCAGAACATCCTGTGTCTGGGATGAGGGGAGAGATTATGGGTTGGAGGGATGCAACCCCCTTCCACCCAAAATGGATCCTTGGAATGCAGAATCTTCCATCAAGCCCTGCTTTGAAAGGGGTGTTACTGAAGAGACAGCACTGAACCTGTAAGACACAACACTCTCTAAAAACCCTGCCCCTGGAAGTGATCCACTGAAGGCTGGGGCTTCCAGAGGTGGGCAGGCAGTACTGCCATCTGCAGACCTAGGGTCCATACTGGAAGACATGCACTCCAGAAAGTGCTCCATGGTTAATCTGCTAAATGTACTAGATGGGACAAAGAGCAGAGAGGTCACTATTCCTTTCTCCTTCATCCTTCTCCATCAACACCCTGCCTCATTCTTCTTGCAAGCCAACATTTTCTTGGGGCTTGAAAGACAATCAGGACAAAATCATTCCCACTTGTCATAAACCCAGAATGAAAAGAAACCCAAGGAAGATGTTCCCTCCTCAGCTGAGCTCATCCCCATCTTTTGAAAAACCAAAGTTTATTTATTTTTTTTTGTCCCTGTTTGTAATAGTAAAGACTTGTAGTCCTTTGTCTCATCTCCCCCTCCTTCTGCCTCCGAATCCTTCTTCTCAACAAGTCTCATCCCTACCTTTATGTCATTTATATGTGTGTGACCCACTGAGTTTAAGTAGGGTTGCCTGCATGAGTGTGGGTGGGAGGTTATTTCCTGGAGAATGGGCAACTTAGCATTGCCTACACCAATGACCCAATTAACACTGGGTTCCCTAGCCTCCATTGGCTGTAAATAATTCCCCAAGGAGGAGCAAAGCCTTAAGAACTCTCCTCCTTTCCATGATGAAAGGCTGAGGACCCCCTTTGGTGAAAGACTTGTATAGGATTACGCATGAGCTCAGGCTGCAGTGAACTCATGAATACAATCGTGTATTGCATCCAGAAGGTATTGTATCCTCAGCCTCTCTGGCTTTTATGATCTTTGTCTCCATGTTTTCTGAGCTATACCTTACAGGGTGACCACAGGCAGTTCTGACATTTCCTCCATGGCTGATTGTGTCACTAGATCAGTGAGAAGTAAGCGTCTCCATTCTTCCCCACGATACTCCTTCATTGCTGTGGGATCCAATGTATTGCAAGCTCTCAGAAGCCACTGTGCTGCATGTGATACTGAGGGTCCCTGCTCATTCTCCACAGATTTGCTGAGAAGGGTGGGTGGGCAGATTCACAGAACAGAAAGAGACAGGAGTGACTCCTGAACCCAGATACAAAGTGTCATGCCCTGGAGGGCCAGGCAGTGGGGTTCAGATAGCACCCTGAGCTGCAAAGAGGATAACAGCTAGAGAGGCATTTGGAATGCTCTAGAGAAACAGAAGAGGAAAGGGAATTCAGGTATTCTGCTGTGAGGATGGGGTCCCCCAGGTAACCTCTCCAAGCTTCCTCACTATCAAAATGGACTCTACTCCTAAGGACAAGGGTCTTGGGATGACTTCTTGCTTCATCGCCTTTTTCCTTTCCCTATTCTTGCAGAGATTCCCAGAGAGAGGTCAAGACCATTGCATGCCTGCCTTTGGTGAGATAAGGGACTTTCAGAGAGCCTCCCAGTTCCTTGGCAGGGAAACAAGATAAGGTCAGAAGGACCTTAACTCTGATGCAGCTACTCAGCCCTTGAGCTTATCAAAGCATGAATCCTTAGGGCATTGCTTGTTCAGCTCGCTCCAACTTGAAGTTTGGTAAAAGGATTTGATAGTTCAAGTAGATGTTGACTGTTTGCTCATCTTTTTTGTTTGTTTGTTTATTGCTGACTAAATTAATAAATAAGCAAATCATATTTTCTTTTTGTTACTCTCTCTTTATTCTCTCTGGGGGTCATTGAAATAAATATCATTCTCCTGTCCCTTCCTCCTTTTATTCTGTGATGCTCACCACATACTATTCTGCCAGAAGCTGGGACCCAAAAGTGTCTCCATGCCAGTGGAAACCACACTGGATACAGTCTCTGTTCACTTCACTTCACTGAATATTTGAGGTCCCACTTACCCTCTGTGATAATCAGTCTTCATTGTCAACTTGATTGAATTTGAAGACACATTTCTGGGTGGGGTGTCCTTGAGGCTATTGTCAAAGAGGATTAACTGAGGTGCTAATACTCACCCTGAATCTGAATAGCACCATCTTTTGTACTGAAGAAGGGAAAGAAAAGGGAAGGGAAGGGAAGGGAAGGGAAGGGAAGGGAAGGGAAGGGAAGGGAAGGGAAGGGAAGGGAAGGGAAGGAAAGGGAAGGGAAGGGAAGGGAAGGGAAGGAAAGGAAAGGAAAGGAAAGGAAAGGAAAGGAAAGGAAAGGAAAGGAAAGGAAAGGAAAGGAAAGGAAAGGGACAAAGCAAAGCAACAGGATGCAGCATTCATCACCCTCTGCTTCCTGACTGTGAATACAATGTCTGCCTCATGCTTTTGTAGTTATCCCTTACCTGCAATAGTGGACTGTGTCCTTTCAAACTGTGAGCCAAATAAAACCCTTCCTTTCTTAAGTTGCTTCTGCCAGACCTTTTGTTATAGCAATAAGAAAAATCATTAATATACTCCCTATAAAATGAAAGAGTAGATGTTGACTGGGTGGGATAATAGTGTATCCATGCTTACTGCTGACCAGATAGGTAGGTAGATAGATAGATCACATTTTCTTTTTGTGTTACTTTCTGTTTACTACCTCTGAGGGTCATTGAAATAAATATTGTTCTCCTGTCCCTCCTTTAATTCTGGAATCCTCACCAAGTCCTATCCTGCCAGAAGCTGGTACCCAAAAGCTGTCTCCATGCCAGTGGAAACCACACTGGATAAGTATGAACAGACAGGGTTCCAGATAGGTAATGTATGGACAGGATTCCAGTCACCAGTTGCTTTACTGTACATCTATGTGCTGGGGACATTATACATGACAAGTGCCACTGGGTGTAGAAAAGAAAACCTATCTTCCTTGCCTACGGCAAGTGTGGGCAGCAATTGCTTCTTGAAAAAAAGCTAATCCATGTAAGACAAATGTGGTTGGAACTATAAGAAGAAGAGGTGGAATAGAGTGGCCAGAGAACACAGGCTGAGTTGTTGAAAAAAAGGCAGACAGAAGGAAAGCGAAAGATCAATCTATGGTATTGTATATGTGAACTAAGACTCCCTAGCTCTCTTATTCTAGGGTCAGAGTGCAATGCTTGGAGGGCTTAGGTGTCCACAATCAGAATCCCTAGAGAGCTAAGTGACCTCTTTGCTTTATCTAGAAAGTAGGGTCTCTTCCAGAGAGTGCCTAACAGACAGTGAGAGCAACAGGTGACTTCTGAGAGTTTGGGGTCTGGCAATGCCCTCTGCTGGGCTTCACTTCATCTTTGCTTGCACCTACATTAATTTTTCAATTAAAAGTGTAAAGATTAATCTGCAGTATTTATGGCCGCTGATAGAGACCATTTAGGTAAGTATCTCCAAAATGCATACAAAGTGAAAGTAGGAGTAACAATAACTCATGGGAAATGTAAGGAAGCCCAGAGCAGGAGGCTGTAGCAAGTAGAGAAGAGACCAGAGCAATGTGGGAGCTGCCACCGCTCCCCCTTCTGCCCTTTGCTCTATATTTAAAGAGAACATCCCGAGGGCTAGTACAGAAGCCAGCAGAGAGAGGTCAAACAGAGCAGAGCAATTCCCCTGACAGGGGAGGCAGCAGATTTCTTCTCAGGTTGAAAGGGCTCAGATGTGAGCTTGCACCTCACTATTTCAAGGTGACTAGCATAGACAAGTGAGGGGAACCACAGGTGTTCATGAGCTGTAGATCGAGATGCTCAGGGAAGACAAACAAGGCCCAGTCTCCAGGACCTTTGACCCTAGAGTTTGTCAGTCTGTCTCTCTGTCCCTTCTAGTTGTGCCATGGGGTTTAAGGACTACATACCCTTGCTTCCCGCCCCTGTGCATGGCATTTTTTTTTTGGCCCTCTAATTGTCTGTGCTTTGCTCTTGCTGATTTCCTTCTTTTTCATTTGTAGTACATATATTAATTTTCAATTAAAATTAGAAAGATTAATCAGCAATACTTGTGACTGGTGATAGAAACCACTTAGGAAATTATCTCAACGTGGCACTGGAGGTGTGTTCCCAACCCTTCACAACTCGATTACACTGCTCTTTAAGAGGGAGAGAAATAGCTCAATGTGAGGAGGGAGCTGGAAAAGGAATGAAGGGGATGAGAACAGATGGTGGGTGGGACATCCATGATCCCTATAGTATACAGGAAAGGCAGAGCGAAAGTCAACTGCGGGAACCTGAAGGGTGTCTGAACTGAAATGAGTGTTGTGAATTGGCCAGGGCTCCCTCCCTGGAGCTTGCCCATCCCCCATGCTCCCTGTACTCCCTACCCTCTGGCCAGGTACTGCCCCTGTACCTGCCCTACTTCTCCTGCATCATCAGTCCCATACAATCCCGGTGGGCTTCAGGCTCCTCCTCTTTGGCCTTTCTCTCTCCCTCTCTTTCCTCTTTTGTCCCCTCTCCCTCTCTCTCTGTCTCTGTCTCTCTCTCCCTCTCTCTCTGTTCTCTCTCTCTCTCTGTCTCTCTCTCTGGCCTCTCTCTGCCCCTCTTCCTCTGTTCGCTCTCTCTTTCTCTCCCCCACCCCTTTCCCACACGGAAGCAGACACTCCGTGTCTCACCCCACCCCAATAAACCTCTTGCGTGAGACCCTGTTGCCTGTTGCGTGCTGTCCTGCATTCTTCTTTCAATGAGTCCATAGGACAAATGCTGAGGGTCTAACTCCAGGTATCTTGGTGAAGCTGCATCTGGAGAAGTTCTTCCAAAAAGGTGGTAAGGATTTTCAATATGGCTCATGTCAGCTGAAGAAGAAGAAATTTATGCAGAGGCACAGTTGATGCAAACATTCATCCCAGTGCACTTGTTAAAGGCAGTTAAGGTGAACATTCAAGGGAAGCTGGGAAGGTACAGGGTAATTGGTTAGGATTCACTATTGATTCCAGAAGGACACAGAAGGGGGTATTTATAGCCAAAGAATAGGGTGTGGATACATGAATGGAAGAGGAAATGTCAAGGATGGATAAGAGGTTCCAGTTAGACTGACTTTATGAAGTCAAATAGGCCACCGGGACAAAATAAGAAGGGTTTTCAGACAGCAAGGGTGGGAGATCTTTGCTGCCTGACTTGGCAGGACTCCTAACTAAACTGAACTCCATAAGGACAGAAGGACGACTGGTCAGATAGGGCCCAGAGGAGTACGGCTTGCTATGGCCACAGAAGAGGGCCTTTATCAGAACAGATGGAGTAGAGGATGAGAAGAGCATGTGCAGTTACAGCAAAGATGCCTGTCCCCCAGCCGAGGAGAAAGAAGATAGGCCAATGCCAGGTACCAAACTTGCAGAACACACCTGATTGGGCGGCTTGATGATTCTTAAGGATTCTGTCCTGGAGTATCTTCGAACTGGATTGTATGAAAGGGTGGCCTTCCCGTGTCTGGTGGACTCTCACCAGTTGGGCTGGTCCACTTTTTTAGGACACCAATTCACAGAGTGGGGAACAAAATAACAACAACAAAAACAATTAAAATCAATCTCACCTAGAGATGAGGGTCCCTGTCTGCTCCAGTCTGTGTATATGAAGAGGTGCTTTGTCTAAATGAGCTATACCCCAGCTCCCTTGTGAAGAAGGCTCCTGTTTGTTTTTTGTCTCTCTTTTCACTTCCAGAGCTGCTGAACACACACACACACACACACACACACACACACACACACACAGCTCACATATGCACACACATGTGCATACACAATTTCCCATGAATAAAAAAAAAAGAGAGAGAAAACAAAAAGCTGGCAGATGCTGACTTTTCTGCTTAACTGCACAGATTTTATGGTATTTCTGTGTTTTTCTCCCAAGACTCCCACCTGACCTCACTCGCTCTCCAAATTCTCTCCATTGTGGCCGAATGCCACGGATCATGTGAGGCGGTTTGAGCCATGAAAACATGCTGTAAATGAGTGCCTCTGCCCTTTGATCTCAGCCCTTCTCTGCCTTCTGCAGCAATCTCCTTTTCCTAAATGAGAAGCCCTTGATTAGCCAACTCTTCTGACTTGTGACATGGAGAAAACCCTCCCACACCCTCACTGTGCTAAAGGAAGCCAGTCATAGGTGCTGAATACATTTGCATACAAAGTCTCAGCTTTTCAAGTAACATTTCAAGAACCAATGAAAGAAAACCAGCAGTAAACACCCAGCTGTGCTGCCCCCCAAGCCCCCCCAAAATAAAACAAACCAGAGCAGACAGAGAACAGAGGTTGGCAGAGTCCTGAATACCTGTTTTGAATTAAATTTAAAATGAAAAGGATGGGCTGTTAGTGTGTAAAGTGCCTTAATATCCACGTTCAGATCTCCAGCACCCACTTAGAATCTGGGTGTGGGTAACCCAAACACAAGGGAGCAGAGGCAGACATCCTCAGAACTTACTGCCCACTAGCCAAAATGGTGAGCAGCAAGCCAATGAGAGACCCTGTCTCAAAAAAATAAGGTAGAGAAGCAATTAGAAGATGATATCCTAACATCATCCTCTGGTCTGGTCTCCATCAGTGCACACACATGTGCACACACACACAAACACACACACACACACACACACACACACACACACACGGAAAAATAAAGAAAACACCCTGCTATGATTAAAAATGGCACTGATTTTAATATCTAATTTAATGGAAAGCTCAGTGTTTTGCTATGGCAAGTACACAATGAGCCAAGCTCTCTGTCTGGCGTCAAAGACCACCATGTCTATGCTGTTCAGCCAACTGTAAGATCTAGCATTTTCCAGATGCACCTGGCTAGGCACAGCCATATTTCAAGCTCAAACATGACTCACTTTTGAGATATTTCTACAAGACATCTGAGTCCATATCCCAATTTCAACCTAATTTGGGGAGGATCCTATGCAGATGGGAAACACCAGGTCTACAGAGTTTTCTGTCTCTAGCAGTGCATGGCTGTGGCTGGAGGGAAGAATTCTAATTGTGTCTCTTATGAAACTCATGAATTATCCTGGTTTCCCCATCACCTGTAACTTTGCTTACTTTCAGATTGCTGTTTTAAGTCTGTGCTCTGTGTTTCTAAATGGGAAAACTGCTGTGAACATGAAAAATATCCTTGGGAAAGTCTTCTCTTTGCTACTTAGCACGAGAGACCAACTGCCGGTTTTAATCTTATGCCCACTGGGACTGCGCAGAACTCTCTCTAAAACTGCAGTGTGTTCAACTCTCGACATTTTTTAAGTATGTGAAAAACAAATTAAGAATAACTTAAGAGCTCTTGGCTCCCCCCCTGCTGCAAAGACACCTATAGAAACTTCAGGACAGAGCAGTGGTGGGGGCAGGGGGGGGAATGCACGGAGCAGATGGCAGGAGGAGAGGATGGCCCCACCAGCATTGCTCTCAGCTGCAGGCTGTACATGCTTAGCCCTGATTATTCCTTCTCCAGTCGGCAGGGCATTTTGTTCTCGTAGTCTGGTCCCACTAAGAAGCATGAGATGACACCGTAATCTATCAAGCAACCTGCATACTCCCGCTGGCTTGGAAAGCCATTGTTATGCTTTAGGTCTGAGCTAAATCCATTCGAACTGACTGTGTAATCCTTCAACGGCATGGAAAACCTCTAAAACATAAGTGTGAAGATCTATGTGTGATCTGAGTGTAGACTTGAACATCTCGTCTCATTCCAGGGTTTACTTGTGTTTGCCTTGGGGAAGGTCCTGGCACAGAGGCTACAGCACAGCTGCCGTGCTGCCTTCTCTTGTGGTTTCACCACCAGCTTATTGGCGGCTTGAGGCCACACTGACTGACCTCAGACTCTCTTCTCACCACCATCATCCTGAGCCTCATGTTCTCAGGAAGGTGAGTAGCACTGAAGATGATCAAAATATATGGGACAAAATTTATATAATGTAGCGTAATAGCAACAACAAAACATTTGGTATTTGAGCCATTCTTTTTTTTTACTTTTATGTTAACTCTTTGAAAAATTGTCCCATGTATTTTGACCATATTCACTCCTCCCCTAACTCCACCCAGTTCCATCACTCCCTTCCCTGCCCACTCAACTTTGTGTCTTCTTTTTCTTATATCCATCATGACCCATTTGTCTCGCGCACTTATTCTTGAATGTGTGGCCTTCCGCTGGAGCATGGCCAACCTACCAGGGGCTACACTCTCAGAGTAAACTGACTCTCCCTCCCCAGCAGCTAGCAATTGCTAATAGCGTCTCAGCTAGGGTGGGACAGTGTGCCTACCTCTCCTTTCCATGATGACATTTGGTCCCATTGAGTTTACATGAGACTTGATCAAGCTGTCATAAATTTCAGGGATTTTTTTGAGATTAGAATATCATTATAACATTTCCCCTTCCCCTTTCCTTCTTCTAACCCCTCCCATAAAGTCCTCCCATACCACTCTCTTTTAAATGCATGGCCTCTTTTTTCTTTCCATTAATTGTTGTTGCGCACATGTATGTACATGACTTGTGGAAGCAGTTTTCAGATGCACAGTTCGGTGGCAGTGGGTACTCTGAGTTCAGTGTTCATCCTGTCATTTTCACTGGTGATGTCAGGCACAGTGGTGAGGCTGATGCTTGGCCCTGAATTTGAACAGTAAAGCAGTCAACACCCTGTCTTGTGAATTCATAGAAATCTGTGGATTTCTTTTATTAAGATATTTATTTATTTGAGCTGCTCTTTTGGGTCTGAAGATCAAACCCAGGGACTCTCACATTATTCAAGCAGGGGAGCACTGTCAGTCACACTTTCAGCATCAGGTAGGTTGGTTTCTGTAGCAAGTTTTCCATTACTGTTACTTTATTGACCTTTAATAATCAACAAGCTTATGGAGTATGATTTATTTTTGTTTTTTTCTGAGTAAAACCAATGTTTTTTCCTTCCTTTCCTTTAAAATATTGTTCATAATGCCTCTCTATCTCTCTCTATCTCTCTGTCTTTCTCTTTCTCTCTGAGACAAAGGTTTCATATAGCTCAGGCTAGTCCTGAAATTCCTGTATAGTCGAGAATGACCTTGAACCTCTGAACCTCCTCTCTCCACCTCCCAGGTATACGTGGATCTTTGGTATATGCCATTACACCCAGTTTGTGCAGTGCTGAGGTGGAACTCAAGGCTTCATGTACGCTAGGAAAACATTCTACTAAACGAACCCCATCCCCAGCCTGCTTTTATTTTATTAAACAGCATTTCACATATTGTCCAGATTGCCCAGGAACTCAGTATGTATCTCAGGCTGGCCTCAAGCTCAACCCTGCCCCAATCTCCCTGGTGCTAGAATTACAGGCACAAACAACCACATCGGGCAAGGAAGACACTAAGGTAACCAGGATGACTGGGAGACCCACCATCTTGAAATGTTCAATTATTTCACTACTTGGAGACAGTTGAAAACCCCTTTTTCTGCCTATGAAACGCACCACGCATTGCTGAGAGCCGCAGTGACCTGAGTAGACAGGACTTTCTTCCCAACTGTAGTGCAGTCCCATTGGCAGACCCGCCCCTTCTCACCGGCCATCACGATCGCTCCGTCCTCAGCTCCTCCATAGGCTCCTTCGGCACCCACATGTGAGTGAGCTCCTGAGCTGCTGCGATTCTGTCCCTGGCTCATTTCTCTTAACATGATGCCACCCTGGGGTTCGAGCACATGTTATCGTAAAGGATAGGACTCCGCTGTTCATTATGATGGAGTCCCACTCAGCTGTGCACACGTAGCACGTTTCTTCTATCTGCTCACCCGACAGCATTGGCGTTGGTGTGGTGTCCCAGTGATTGTGAGGAGCTGCAGCGAGTAGTAAAAATTTTTTGTTTACTTGGTTTAGATGTTATCCTTCCTGACTCCTCTTTCCCATCTTGCTGGTCCCCCTCCTCGCTCTAACTAGATCCCCCTTCTGCTCTAGTGTCAAATATCTGCCTTTGTCCATTCTTATCCCCTCAGGTCTCTTTTCCTTTGGTAGTCCCATTCCTACTTATGTTTGTGCTACTAATTCTATGCACATATGATGTAGGAGCAGATGCTGTGCTGTTTGGTGCAGGAGGGGGGCTAACAGGAGGGGATGGGGGACAAGAATGGCCAGGAGAATAAAAATGCTCAAAATACATGATGTCCTTAAATGAAAATGTATTTATAACCCTCCATGGTTATATGGACAATGGTTTATGAGTACTCATCAATAAGAACATAAAGAAGAAAACCAGAGTCCAAGCGGCTGGGGGTTGTGATTTCAGATGGGATGCTCAGGAAGATCCTGCTTGGGAGATGTTGCTTGTCTGAGATGTGAGTGAGGAGAAGGAACCAGCTCTGACAAGCTCCCCAGAGTGGTACTGTGAGTACAAGAAGCATCAACAGAACCTGAAAGCAAGACATGGTGTCTGTGAAGGACAGAAGGGTGGTCTCCAGGCAGGAGCATAATGAGCCACAGGGAGGCAGCCTAGGTCAGGGATGCGCAGGAATCAGATCCTGCAACCTGCCCGGGACCGGAGGAGGAGTACGGGGCAAGAGTTCGTAGGATGTGCAGTGTGCCAGAACAAACCTTTCTAGGAACAGTGACAGTGAAGGGCTACTGGGGGAGAAGAGGGTGTGCTGAAGGTTCTTTAAAGTCTTAGGAATGGGTGGCCAGCATCAGATTGATGGTACAGAGGCCGGAGTAAGCAAGTGACCCTGGAGTATGAATGAGACATAAAACAAGACCAAGGTGCACCCAGATCTCAGGCAGGACAGCAAAATAAAAGCTGGCTCTGGCTTCCAGAGAAGGAGGAGGAGATGAAGAGTTTGTACAAGTGAAGGCAAGATTTCTGTTTGGCTGGGCTGGACTATCTGCTGGGCATTCCATCTGAGAGTGTGGATCAGCACGTGGGCTGAAAAGTCCCCTGATTGGCAAAAGAGCCAACACTAGGTGAGTTCCTTGGGTGCCATGGAACACAGACCGTCTGATGCCCTAAGTTGGAAGAGACTTCTTAGGAAGACTCTGTGTATGGTTAAGGGCAGGAATCAGGATGTCCCAGCCTTCGGCCCTGGGTAAGTCCCAGTTCTGCCTTCCATCTGGAGAGGAAGGAGGCTGCCGCTGGCCACTGCCAAGAGTCCTCTCCAGCTGAGGCAGCCAAGTTCTCTTCTTTAGTCTTCTTCCAAGAACCTCATCCTTCACACACTCGACGACGCCTCGGAGCCACACATGGCTGCCCTCGGAACTCCCCTCTGACAGAGCTTATCAGTGCAGAGCAAGGAAGCCAGCGCTCTCGTAGGAGAATGACTTTTGTGTCTGGTTTTCAGAGAATCTTGAGCTGTGGTCGACAGAGCTGTGAGGATGGGATCAGAGAGAGTGGTAGAGGGCAGGGCCACACAGCATGCATTCTCACAAATGTTTTCAGTGGTTGGAGGTCTGGGTCATCATTGCCTCTTTCTAAACTTCCCCTTGGCCTCCTGCATCCACAGCCTTTCTCCAATCTTTCTGGCTTCCCTGGAGACCATTAACAGTGAACCCGTAAGATAAGCAGGGACAAGTTTGAAGCAAATCAATCTCACAGTTTATTAAAAAACTGGCTATTGCAGAATGTTTTTAATTCCTCGGGGAAAATACTCCCAACAACCATATAAATCCCCTTGGCCTTTGGCTCTGAGCAAACATACCACGGATTCAAAACTGAACTTGGTTTTAAGCTACGCTACCCAGGCGTTCTTGCTATCTCAGTGATGAGTGCTCAATCCACAGAGGGCTTGGAAAAGTGAAAAGAGAAACTGCCCCAGAACTTAAGTGACTATTTTTCTCCCTAAAAATATTTCTTTTGGCAACATCTGATATTTCTTGCATTGACAATATGGTTTCTGTGCTGGGCTGAGAGAAAATCATGAAGCTATGGCTTCGCACCACAGAGGGGGGCCTTGAACAAGTGAGCCCATGCGCCTCTCTGAGCTTGGCTGCTGATCTATGAGATGCAGATCGTGCATCCAAGTTCTTGAGGGGCTGATCTTTTCCCCTCTAAGTCTCAGATTTCTTGGGACTATTTTTATATTGCTGGTCATGGCTGTTAGAATTCTCAGGACTCTCCAGCCTGAGACTAGAGTGCCCATTTGTTTATGACACATGATGGCTGGGGTTTTAGACCAATGTTTGCTAACACCGTCTTCCCAGTTGATATTGTTCCAGGAGTGATATTTGGCAGTGGAGAAGGGTTGAGAGCAGGGGCAGCAAGGGCCCCAGTGATGTGTGCCATTGAGTGGCCAACAGCTGTCACCAAGTGAGGAGTGTAGAAGGGCCTCGCATAATGTGCAGGAGTGGTGAGACGTGCAGAGATGGCGCTGCGGTCCCCTCCATCACAAAGAGAACTGGCTATTACTAAACAAGGAGACACTGTCCACACACAGGCTCACAGAAGGACAAGATGTGGTATGAGAAGGGCCTCCTTGGTTGATGGCCATCAGCACACAGAATCAAGACAGCCCTGGTGTCAGAGACCAGACCAGACTGTCCCCGCCCAGTGCAAAGGATTCAGGTCAGAGCCCCTTTCCTTGTGGCCTGTCAGCACGGTCCTCTTTTATTCCTATATAGTATGAGGGTTCTGTGCCTTTGAAGGACTCCTGCCTCCTGCTGTAGACTGATACTGTGTGGAGCTCACCCATCCACTGGATAGTGACCATCGTAACAAAGCTAACAATGCCATAGGTGAGCAAAGCCGCAAGCAGTGTCTTCACAGAAGGCACTGAGCTCTTCTAGATGCTTCTGAGAAGGTGGGGGAGGTATACTCTATCACAGGGTCCAGTGGGCAGATGAGGGACAGGATCTTGGTAGAAGGGAAAGAGATTGGTCTGAGAAGGAACAGTTGTGGGTGTCCAGGCTCCCACCTCCTTGGCTGGCACATACTACAGAGCATACCTCATACATGTACAGTGGTCCTAGGGATTCTAAAAGGTTGCTTTGTCCCTTTCTATGAGCTCTGCAAGAGTTAGGGATAGAGTAGACTGTGAGATACAAGGCTTTCCTGGGGGCAGAATGGATGGCTAGGGGAAGCCTGGAAACTACTGGAAGAAACTGTATGACACTGTCACCCTTGAGCCTGAAAGCTGGGTGATCACAAAGCTAAGGGCTACAGCTAAAGCTATAGGTGGCCAAGGGCACCATGGGGAGGCCTCTGTGTAGAAAGATGTCCGGGAGCTTGTCTTGTGGAACAGACACAGAGGGGCAGTGGCATAGGCTAACTGTGTGAGGAGCTGGAAGCATACAAGTAAGAGGGACTGTGGGACGTGTCTGGTGGGTCAAGACTGTGAAGAGAATCAAGCCAAGAGGGCTACGCTGGTGTTTGCATTTGCCGAGAGCACAGAAGAAGCCAAAAAAACTTTTTAAATTGGCATGGAGAGACCCGAGTGACATTAGGAAGACAGGTCTCTTGTGTGCACAGAGCATGAGAGGTTGGGGTTTGGCTCAGGAGCCATCTTGGTTGATTTTGACAAAGACTGGGGACTAGCATCTTCAAGGAGACAAATTAAGAGGATTGTCTCCAGACGACCAGCAAGACCACCAGAGAGTGTTAGTGCCCAAGCAGAGCAGCCCTATCTCTGAGTGAGGGGTTGGCGTGGGGCTCTCAAACATCCTTTATTATGCCCTGTCATTTGTTCATTACAGACGTTGAAGGGCTCCTCATGTGGGGATTGCAGAGCCTCCCAATTACTGAACTCCAGGGAAGGAGCATTTGAGTAGGGTCTTAATCTAGGGAAGTTGAAGAAGGTCTCTGAAAGGTTGTCAACTCCAAGGCTCTAGAGACAGTTCAGCATCCTTAGGGAACATCTGAGGCCATGAGCTCGATACAGGTCTAATTTCTCCTCCAAGAGTCATCTTTCTGCATTCCCTAAAGAACTGCCGAAACTTAAGCTCTTACCTGTTCTAGAATATTTAATTTTCTTAATCTGACTGTCAGACTATTCTAAGTAGAAGCAAAGTGTTAGTCTCAGGGACACAGGCCATTCTCCTTAAAATTTCTGCTTGGTACATCTTGTCTTGGTTTGCAAACAGCTGGGCCTCCAGACAGTCAGCAGTCAGCACTAAGCTAAAACCAAGGAACGGGCTGGAGAGACATTTTTGACATTGGTACTGTGCATTGTTTTGCTATGATTTAAGTCATGTATCCTCATATGCTTTAACTTAATCACCGCTTTTTTGTGTGTGTGCAGAAATTAGTTTTTACAGTTTTTTTTTATCAGATTGCTTAAGATAAAAAAAAAAATGACAATCTGTTTATATAAAAAGGAATTAACAATTCCAGCCTAGACATCTCTCTGGTTTCCAATGAGAAAAACTTTTTAAAAGAGGGTGATTTGTAGGAAATTTTATTTGGAAGGTTTCATAATTATAGCATTCAGACCTCTTACAGCTAAGGTTAATATGACATTTTTTAAAAGCTGTGTTGTTTTCTTTCTTACCAATGACCACAGGACGGACTGCTTAGATTAGGAGTCCTGGATGCATGAAAGACCCATTTCTTATTTATTTGACAGCTTGTGAAAATATGCTTTATTTTTGTTTAGATTAAATGACAGATGTATTTTGTTTCCAAATAGAAGGGACTTCAGAGAAGTTTCTCTTGCCAGAATTGCTGGCCTGCAAAATCTTAAATAGAAAGGAATATGAACAGGCAGATCAATACAAATCTGTCCCCACATCAAAAAACAGAGCAATGCTGAAATACCAACAAAAGTTTTTTTTTTTTTTTAAAAAAAGAAAGATTTTAATTCATGTGCCACTCACAATCTTTCACTACAAAAAAATATGTATACACACATATAAAACCTCTGGATAAATTATAACAGACTCACGGAAGTCACATATATCGATTAAAACATCAAGCAGTTACGTACGAACCCATAATGAATTACTTCATCTGGAAGATAAAACTTTGTGATATTTAAAATTACAGACTTGAAAGTAAGTAAAATTACCCCTAATTATGCAGAAGGGAGCGACACCTTAGCAGTAAACAAGATAAGCACCTCAAACAGCGCTAATAATTTTAATTAACATTTTCCAGTTTCCTTTCCCCGTACTTCAAGGTCACCTCTGCACTTTGAGGAAGGCATGGCAGCTGTTGTGTACAGCCTTCCATCATCTCACGCCCTGTCGTCAGGATTAAGCAGCAAGAACGTTTTCTGAGACTGACTTTGAGAATAAGCAATTGTGCACAAGAGTAAATATTGAATCCTGGCAGCCTGTTAGCAAAGACTTAAAAATGAACCACGAATCTAATTTCCTGAGCTTGTTCAGATTGTAGCTTTGTCATTACTAAGTCCCTCAATTTGAATTATGAAATATGCCCGAATCATTGAATATTCAGATTATAATCTTAGTAGAGGAAAATTCAGCTACCAATGCTGCATTTAAACCTCATCTATAACAGGCACCTGTCTACATCGTATCTGAATTCTCTGCTGAGTGTCAATTAAAACCTTCATTTGTTGAAGATTGATGATTCTGCTTAACTGTTTTTCCCTCCTTTGTAAATTAGGAAACCAGTAAGAGTAGGGCTTTGTTATATCAATGGGTTTGTTCCATGCCACGGATTTCATGTACAGGGTCACTTGGAATATAATGTGTAGAGAAAGAATCTCATTAGGCTAAAATGAGTGTAAAATGTGTCAATTTGATCCAAATGAGAATTGTAGTAAAACCATGTTTGATGTTCATGTGCAATAAATCTTTAACATTTGCTGTAAAGTATTCGGGAACCCATAGGGAAATCTGTGTTTGCGATGGGGGCTCCTTTCCCGGGGTTTTCTCAATTATTCTTCATTGGCATTGAGTGTACAGACGTAAGAGGCAGAAATCTAAAATGGAGGTTGTTAACTACAATCCTAAAACAAATGGAAATATACATTAATGCTAATTAAAGTATTTTACAAAAAAAATGGACTACTTTTTTTTTTTTTAATGTGAGAAGCAAGCCTTTGAAGACACTTTCCTGCACATTTTGAAAATAACACTATCACGCTCTCTTCCTCGTCAGCCGAGCCTGGAGATGACGGCCTCTTCCTACGGGGACTCTGCGTGTCTGCGACTCTTCCACTTGGTTTTCAGAATCCGTAAACGTTCCGATCCTATGCTGAACACCTGGTGGCCATCCTCCTTCCGATTCATTTTTATTTTGACACATTCCTACTGTTAATTACTGCTGTGTTTCAATTTTCTCCCTACTATTCTGGCTCCTTCATAATGGCTTTATGGTTCACTGGACCACAATGGCTAGAATGAAAGATTCCTGAAGTTTCTGGGAGTACTTTAGAAAAACCACCACTTTTCAATTGTTCCTGATTAGTTAGTGTTGGATGTCTCCTTCACAAAGGGTCACTCTCCCTGTTTCAGGACTTTTCAGAAATCTTGAAAATCAAATCTCTTTTTTTTTTTCCCCCTTAAACTATTAAAATTTTCCTTTACTATCTGACATCCCAGCAGCTTAGAGCAGAGCAATGTACTTGCTATTTCTGTTACATTAATCAATTCAGTTTTGGGGCAGAAACTTATCTTACTCTTTAATGTACTAAATAATAATAATTATAGTAATGAATAATAGCAAATGTGAAGTCATAAATGATTATAAGAAATGAGGTTTCTCACTAAGAGGGTGCTTCCTGTGGATGAATGAAAGAAAGCGAACTGTTTTCTCAGTATTACTACAATCAAAATCACCTGAAGAATCCAAAACAAAACGAGAAAAGTCAGGATATTACCTGCTAAAAATAGTTCCTGGAAAATACATAGGTTCCCTTTTATTATTGATATATTTGGGGGAACCAAGTATTTTATGAGCTGCCAGGCTAAGTTTCTCTTAAAAGGCAAAACACCTCTTTCAGAAAAATATAATCTGAATTTCCAGGAAATATGTTGATTTCAATGCCCAGTTGACATGTGGCTAAGGGAAGACTCCTTAATGTCATTGCCCTTAGTGTCCTTTGCTGATCTAGCAGAGACACATGTCACAGCCTATAACCACTTCTAGAGTAAGTTCTCACCTCTTTTCCAAATATTTAAATCATTACCTACTATTCTGGATTTTTATATTTATCATCTGATTCATATTTAGCATATTCATCATTTATCTTTTATATTTATTTATATTGATCATTTATTTATCATCTGTCTACTTATTTATTTAACACAGGGTCTCACTGTGTAGCCCAGGCTATTCTGGAAGTGACAATCATCTGGCCTTAGTGTCCCGAGTGCTGAGATTACCAGTACACAACTTTGTGCCTGGCCGTCTCCATGACGTTCTGCTGGTAATGCATACCTGTACGCTGGTTCAAAAAAATTTGTATTTTTAAAAATATCAAGATAAAACTATTCAACTCATGCTCCCATATTGCTATAGCCAGTTTCCAGGGAAAAGAGTTGTGGGGACCTTGCAAGGCCAAGTTGTACAGTCTAAAACAGAATCTATTTAGATATTGGGCCTCTACCTCTTACTCAATAACATAGTAAGAAAGAAAGGCTTGTCTGTGCCTTCTGTTTGAGCTTTGAGCACATTCCCTGATATTGTTTATATCAGATTGAATTTCCTAATTACAGTTGTCTTTGATAAGCATTAGAAGTGCCACCTTCTCCCGAATGCACACCATGCTGGAGGAAGACCAGAAACTTCTTGGATTCCAAGGGAAGATTCAGGTTCAAAGGCAGTTGCTTGATTTGAGGATCACAGTTTCAGAAACAGAGGAGATCTGAGCCACCTACTTCCCCTAGGTAGCCAGGTGCTGTCCCAGTTGCCAAAACCATGCTGACCACAGGGCTTCCAGGAAGCCCTCTTTGGAAATTTTCATAACAACTGTTGCTTGCCATTTCGGTGGTCTCAACAGTTATTCAGACTCTTTACTTCCCTCAGTGTTGGAATCATCCTGCACACTGTGAAAGCTACAGTTTTTGTTTAGTGTTGTCTAGCCATTTGGGCTGGGATTGAAAACAGCCTATTAACCTATTTGGAGGCAAGTGAGGGAAGAGAGTACTTATCTCCCTGGGGCACCAATTGACTTAAACAGTTTGCTGATAGGACCCTGGAAGAGCGCCAGCTCTTACAGGAGATGCCTTCCCTATGCTCCTTGCAATGCCTGAATCCATAGGCTTTCCATCCCACCTCTCCAGCCATTCTAGTGCCTACTTGGGACCAACAGAAACATTCGCCATCCACCTTTCCAACTGACCTCTCTAAACTACCTGATTCCTTTCTTCTAACCCCACTCTATCTCCAAGACACTGCCTGACCATTCTGTCTACCAAATCTGACACTCATATGACTAGGCTTTGTCAGGTAATGGAGGCCTTATTTGGTCCTGCTTCCAATGGCTCCTAGCTGATTGTCCTTCTTCTCTGTACATAACCTACATTGCAGGCTGATTTGAGAGCTAGCCAAGCCCCATGATGAAGTCCTACCAGAAAGACTTGGAAGTACACTCTGTACTGTTCCTAACCTGCCACACGCATCTAGGAGATTTGTTGAGTTTCCCCCAGCTACTATCTCTGCCTCCATAAAATTATGATTAATAAACAAAAACATTTCCTAGTTGCTCTGAGCCCATCTCAGTATAAAATGTGCAAACCTCTGGTCACTGTATTTGAGACACATAGTAGGTACTCAGTGATGACCGAGCCCCATCTCCATATTGACTATTCCCCTGTGTGCATCAGCATCTCAGTCACTTGTACTATGTCAATTTGTAGACCGCTCTTCCCCTGCCCGCACTTACCTGTCAAAATCCTCCCTGTCTTCTAGACCTATCAAGTCTCCCACACTTGACTTTGTCATCAACTGGACAGGGTTGGGTCTCAGTCACTTCTGCCTCCCTGGGGCCACTTCAGCACATGAACAGTGCATGCAATCAACAAATTAGCCTCCCACGAATAAATGCAATACAATGCATCTCCTTTCAATGAGTCATGCCTACCTCCCCATCCCAGTGTGAAGCAGCCCCCCTCCTCTGTGCTCGTGGGCTGTGTCTAAGGTGGTGTCTAACCTTTCGGTCTTTTAATTGGGAAGATGAGCCATACACAAACACAGCCATAATATATTGAGCTCCTTGGGGGCAAAGGCTGTCTCAGCTGCTATGATGGAAACATCCATGACATTCCCGGCAGACCCTAAAGGATTATTTTGATGGAAGGTGTTCCTCGCTCCATGTAATAGATCCAATTTAGCCAAGTGCTCCATCAAGCAAGTTACCAATTCTCTCATTGACTTAATTATAGATGTATAAAATTTGGCACGGATTACTTGAGTGACTATTTAACCCCTGGATCCCTAGATAAATTGTTGACATTATTTTGGAAATGATCCCTAAAACTTGAGTTATTATTTTTTTTCCTCCTGCCAGCACAAAGTTTTGAGCTTGGGTGGTTTTTCTTTATGAGCTTCCCTCCCCCAGCACTGTCCTGATCCTTATTCTTACAGGCCTCCTTCCAGACATCTTTGCCCAGTAATAATTACAGTGTGCTCCCAACCTAGCTGATGGCTGGTGTCCTCATTAAAGACCATTACCCTGAAAAAGGTGTTTATTGAACCTGGCAGAGTGCTGATATTTGTTAGACCCTGTCATATGGTTGATGGCGTTTAGTCAGAACTCATTGGGAGACAAGAGTGAGCTGTTCTAACTGGTGCCGGCAGCAGGGATGCAATGTGGGCTCAAGATGGCCGTGTGAGTCTCCATGGTGCCCACAGGCCAGGGAAGGTTTCTCTGTCAGGTGGCCCCGTTCCTCAACCCACCCCCACCTCGAATTCCATTAGCTGGATTTCTGTTGACCGAGAGGAGCTCATACCAGTTGATAGAAATGAGAGGAACAATGGGATGTGTGAATTCTATTCCTACTTTCGTATCACATGCGCCGAGACTACTCTAAAAGGATTCTAACTAAATGAAGAATCGATACCACTGGGAGTATGTAATTTGATTCTCTGTAAAATTACAAATTATTGAGGTCATCAAGAGGGGAACTACCCCTCCATGATCTTTCAGGGAGATAGAACAATGATAGAGATTTTCATTTCAACTTCTTCATTGACAGACCTTAGTCATTGCTATTCCTTAACAGGTTATACATCCTGGAGATTGAACAAAGACCAGAGCTGAGTGGAGTCCATCTCTGACCTCACACTTCCCACTTACTGTTTCCCACTCAGCATTTGCAAATACAGTTCTCTTGTTAGCTGAACTCATTGAGTCCTGCAATATTTTAGAACATTCCTGATGTAGGAGAAAACATGATCCCAGGTGGGGCTCACAGTCTAGTGGGTAGGCAGTATGCCTCATTCAACATTCCTTAAAATACATACCTTCTTCACACATGTCTATAGACAAGGCGTTAGAGAAACACAAAGTCAGAAAGACCTAAACACTTTCCAGAGAATGGATCCAAAGGGAAGGTGACAGCCACTGCTGGTGGCCGGTATTTATGAAGGGTCCGTGTCGTGCCCTGAACCAGATAGCACTGACAAACATCCGCACATACGGTCTTTTGAGATAGTCCATATTCCTTCTCTGAGACTTCAAGTATGAGTTTTAGCTCTTCAAAGGTTAAAAAAAAAGAACAGGAGGAAGATGCTATGTAAAGGAAACAAAGTCCTTCTGTACCACACATGTACATGGAGCTGTAAAGCCTGGTCAATACTGGACTTTGATCAGAGCTGAAAACAGTTACCAATCCTCCATTCAAATGATGTCACTCAAACGAGGGCAAACAGCTGTAAGACTTGGTACCATGAACCAGACAATGTTGTGGAGAGCTAACACGTGCCAGCTGACCAGGCAAGGCTTTTGCAGACACTGGCTAGGCACTGGTGTGCTGCACAGTGGTACACTGGCTGCATGGAGAAGGGGATAAAAAAATGATGGGTCTGCAGCCCCATTCCCAGGGGTCTGTGCTCCAGGACGTGACAAGGCCTATGGCCGAGGATCTGCGAGATGGGCAGTTGCGAGGTCTCCTCAGAAAGCAGCAAAGAGGGAAGTTGAGATCAGGGATGGGGGTGGCGGGCTCAGCAATTGAAACTCAGATCTTCTCTTCTCTGCCACCCTTGTTAGAACTTCCATTCCGTTGGATACTCGTGGCAACCACAGGCTACTGAAGCTTCCTGCTCCCATCCCGAAAAGCAAGATGGAAAAGCTGAAGCTCTAGGAGGTGCTTAAGAGTCAGTGCTCCTCAGGAGGCACCCTCTCCATCTCATGCTGGGTTTCAAGACCACTCCTCAGGGAAGGTACCCAAACAGACATGTCTGTCCTTCTTCATATTTCTGGGTTTGTTTCCTTTTTTCTGGGCATGATTTCCTTCAAGTAAAGTCAGATTATTTTATTAGTAAAAGAGAGAACTTGCATATTTTCAGGAGAGTTAAGAGTGTTTGACATACAGCCTCCTCCTAACCTCACATGGCTGTGTTCCTAGTATTTATCATGAAGCTCTTTCTGTGTTGTTTCTTCCTTCATGGCAACCACTGCAGATGGGGAGTTTTGCTCATCACTGATGGTTGGGAGGAAGCTTGGCACATAGCTGGTGTCTCCTGAACATCTTCTGAAGGAACTCATGGCAGCAGTTCCTTCAGAGCCAGTGATGGGTTGGAAACTCATGAGAAAAACTAGAAGAGAGGCTTCTGGGATGACTACTGCCTGCCCAAGGAAGAGACAGCGGGTCTATTGACTGGGAAAATAAATTTTTGAAAGGGACAGTTCAGGGCTGAGACCCACTCACTTGTAGTTAGTAATGAGAACTCACAGAAAATAGCTGGCAAACAGAGGTGGAACTCACTCGGTGGAAAAGTATAGGAGTGAGACACATCCAGGAATAGGCAAGGGACCTAGAGCGTCCATACTGGAAGACACAGAGTCTCCATTGGCTCCTCTAATGGATACCTTGATGTGCAACCTTGATGTGCATCTTGCCATCATGAGACAATAAGGTGCTGTTTATTGATGAGGAAACAAGGAGGGAAAGAGACATGCATGATTCACTGCAGGATATGGAGGGTCTGAACTATGTACTGGACGATGTATGTCCCAGGGGTGATATGACATTGAAGTGGCATCAGGACATGACAGCATCACCTGGAGTGAGTTGGGCTGTAGAGTGTGTGGTTCAGACAGCCCAATCCAGGGAGATAGCCTGGGAGAGAGTGTGGTTTGGGTAAAATAGTAGGAGCTGTACTGTTGAAGCAGCATGAGGCAAGAAAGGGGGTTGAAGGAAAGGGCCAAGAGCTTATACGTTGGAGGGACATCAGGACACAGAGAGGAGCCAACTATAGACCCCATTTTGTGTCAAGGCGTCATTACAAGGTTTCAAGAGGATGCTATGGTGTGTGCGTCCTTTTGACTGTGCATCTCAAAGTTCATATGTCCAATGTTTTACATCCCAGCCCAGGGAAGTGATGTTGGAAGGTGTGGTCTGTTGAGAGGTGTTCCATTACAGGGTTATGTCTTTGAGAATGAATCCTAACCTTGGTAGGAAAGATGCTTAATGAAAATAGGGTGTGGCCCCTGAGGGTGACTGTCTCCTCTTCACATGGCAATGCCACACTCTTGGGCTTCGCAGCTTCCGTAACCGTGAACCGGATAGCTACTTACTCTCTGACTTACCTAGCGTCAGGTGTTTCACTGTTGCAGCAGGAAACAGATTAATACGTTGTGCCAGAGCTTCATGTCGGCCAGACGCCGGGAGCTCTTATGCAGGGAGAGGTTGTACTTTTGGAAGATAAGTGGGGGCAAGGGGAACAACAGAACCCTGCAGAACCCAGCGCCGTTGACAGAGACAGTTTGGGAAGTAACTTTCGTAGAATGTGTCGAAATGGAAGGTGGACATCTCTGTCGCTGATAGAAACCGAGGATGACTTAGGGCTCCAGCTGGAGGAGGGATGTGGGTGATCTGACTCAGGAAGAAAAGAAGGAGGGAGGCAGGGAGGGAGAGAAGGGAAAAAGAGGGTAAGGTTGCCATGCATGCTAGGGACGAATCACCTATCTAGAGAGCAACATTCAAGTGGGTATTGGCACTACAGAGGCAGAAGTAGGGAGAACAGGACTTTTATTGACTATTTAAGATACAGTTGGTGAGGAAGTCAATTGCAGAGAAAGAGACACCGAGTGGTACACAAGCATGTGCGGGGTCACCCAGGCCTCTGGATAGATAAACGATCTGTTACCAGGAAGCAGATAACAAAGCTCCAGGAGGAAAGATCACTAAGATGACAGGGCGAAAGGTTGTTGAAGCCAAAAGAGCAGGATAGCTAACCAATGAGGCAGATGATACCTGCTTGCAAAGTCAGGCCTGGAAGAATTGTGTTGATGCAAGGGATACGCCGGCACTGCAGACCTTCCAGGGGCTATGTTGCTGTAGCACTGCCAGACACTCAGTGTTGTCAGTTAACTACGACCATATGCGACTACACGCATGCCGTGGTTACTAAAGGCTACAGTTACAACAGTGGTGTGAATGGCATTGGTTTCCTATATTTAAATATTAGATTGGTTTTGTGTCAGCATTCAAGACCACCCTTCTGCAGACTCCTGAGAAGGAAGGACTACAAGTCTGTAGAAGCTTGGCCAAAGAAGTTCAAAGTCGGGAACACCCCAGAAATTCTGGGGTCTGGATCGCCCAGCATTGTCATCCGGGTGCTTGATGGGGAGAAGCTCAGAGACTGGAAGACCATTCCTTGTGAAACCTCCTTCCAAGACATACTAAGGGAAAAGTATTAATTAAACTTGTTTTCATGCCTGGTTCATCTTCCAGGAGCTTACCGCAGCAAACCTGGAAGGCAGAGCCTCTCTCTCTGAATTGCCTCAAACCCCACATGAACTTCCTAGCATTGAGTATGTAGTCTAGTCCTTTGATTCAAAATTATTTTCCAATAAAGAAAATAAGTGTGCTTCCTTAGGCCATCTGGGCCTGTCACCTACAAGGACAATGGCCACTGCATTGAGACATGGTGTGCTCAGGGCTGGGACTTAGACATGACCTGAACAACCTACATAATCAGCGGGAACCTCTGCTCCCGTCAGAACGCCTCAAGCCATTTCTTCATCCCAACAGAAACAAAAGACAGCCGTGAGTTACTCCTATCTCTTGGTGTCACATGTGGTCTGATTTAACTGAAGGAGAGGGCTCCTGGTAGCTTGTCACAGACTCTCAGGCCTTTGGGGAGTAGACCAATGGGTGTGGACACCCAAGGTTTATTTTCCTAAAAAGAAGGAGATGACAGGGCCATTAAAGATCCATCGCTACACGTGTCGGGAGCAGAATGATGCCACTATGCAATGGCCCAGGCGCTCCTCATTTCTGAGTGCTATGCTCATTTTTAAACATTGAATATCCCTTCTCCTAGCATAAGCATTTTCCCTCCTGGTGGTCTCAGATGACCCTGTAAATTTCTTCCTGGGCCTCATGAGGTCATCACGATAAACAGGCTTCTTCCCAGGGGGCTCAGGGCAATCCTCTGCTTCCACTTGGTTCCAGTTGTTAATTATATTATATGGAGCCCAACAGATGTCTCTTCTTACAGCCAGAATGCATTTTCTCTCCATTCATATATTTTATGCTTTTGATTTACAGTTTGCATCCATTCTTGGCTGTGGTGTGTGATACTGGGACCATTCACTGTAATGCAAAAACAGCCAGTGTGTGGTGAGAAGCTCTGCCCTGAGGAGCCTCTGAGTGATACTGGGCGGCTAACTGGGACACTGGGCACCTGCTGGTCCCCAGTGAATTTTACCCTACTACTAATTTGAATTCCTTTGTATCCTTGTCTGAGGCCTCCATTACAAAGGCACAATGGGACACCTGGGCTCTGCCTTCCAGCTGCCACCCACCCCAGGGTGGCACCTGCTGTCAGATGCCAGCTGGCCTTGCTGCACTGAATGCAGTTCCTTCTGGTTCCAGACTTTGCTCTGATAGGCATGCAGGCTCTCAAAGGAGGAGAGCTACTCTAACCCTGAGACTGATGAGGGACTCATACAATGGTATCAACGTTGCTACAATCTGTGTGGGTTCCTGTCGAGGCTTAAAGGGCTTAGATGATGTCATTGAACCAGCTGCCTGGAGTCCCTGGGCCTGAGTAGCACAGGTGTTCCCAGACCCCACCTCGACCCATGCAAGCTGATATCATGTCGCAGTGGTGAGACATGGAGGGGGCTCTGGTGGGGGTGTGGGGTCCCACACTGAGGCCTTGGCTCTTCATAAACAGACTTCGAGGGCTTTTCTACCTTTCCATCGATATCTCTCTCTTTGTTCTCTTTTCAGTCCACGCTTGCCTGGATGCCATTCTCTGGTTTTGTTGAGATTTCTGTTAGCTCTGGGTCTCACTCTGTACCTAGTGTGCGTTCTCCAGTCCAGTGTCACAGACCTCACCCTGATGTTCCCATGAGTCCCTGAGACCTGACCCTATCCTTCTCACTCTTTCCTCTCAGTCACTGCAACCCAAGGCTTTGAAAGCCATTCATCTGCAGCCTGGACTGCTCTTATGAATTCTAGACTGGTGGATTTGTTCTAGTCTTAGATATGTAGCCAACGCTCAGGAGGTTAAGGCAGGAGGATTGAGAATTCAATAGCAAGACATTGAAAGAAGAAAGAAGGAGAGAGCAAGACAGAGCTGGGTGGAGGAAGGAGAGAATGAAGAAAAAAGAAAGGAGGGAAGAATGGAGAAAGAGCCAGAGGAAGAAGGAGAGGAGGCAGGCTCTATACTCTTCCTTCCTAAGTCCTGATCATAGGTGTGATGCGGACTGTCCTCTCACATTCCCCACTCTCCAGCAACATCTCTGCCTTTGCCCACATCCCTGTTTGTGACAGCCACATTCTCATGCCATCTCTACACCTGTATTTACAGCTCCAAACCTGTATCCACATTCACACCTGGGACCAGACCTCTAGCCAGCTCCACACCTGCACCACATCCACAAAACGTGGGTGGAAAATAATCGTGGGAAAAACAACAACCATTAACATACCAAAGTAGCTTCACTTAGACATTTTGATCCAGATTTCCCTATTCTAAGGAATCTATCTATCTTAGGGTGTAGATAGCATATTAAATGTTGTATAATGGACTTACAGTTATTTGTAATTAGGAAGTTTAAGTAACGAAATAAAATAACAAATAAATAAGGGTTGTTGTATAACCATATGGTCTGTAGTCATTAGAAATCATGCTTTTAGTATTTGGGAGGCCGAGGTACAAGACTGTAAGTTTAAGGGGTTGGAAAGATGGCTCAGTGGAAAAAAGCACTTACTATTCTTGCAGAGGACCCAGGGTCAGTTTCCAGCACTCATATGCTGTCTCACAGTCACCTTTAACTCCAGTTCTGGGGGATCTGGCATCATCTGACCTCTTTGGGCATCTGCAGGAATATGGTGCACATGCAGGTACACACAATAAATAAATAAATAAATAAATAAATACTTTAAAAGATTGTAAGCAGACTGATTAAACAAGTGATTTTTTTCTGATGGCTGGGGATACAGCTCAGTGGTACAGCACTTGCCCTAGAATGTTTGAGTCCCTCCATTCAATCCCCAGTACTGACAGGAAGAGGGGCAGGGGTTGGGGGTATGGGGGTGAGGGGCGAGGGGTGGGGATAGCTGATGGGGAAGCAAACTTTGGTATTTTGGTATAACATGTCACTTCTCATCCCAAACGAAGTGACAGATAAACCAAGAGAGAAAGCAATAACAACAAACCCCACAGGAACAGACCCACCTATGTTAAAAGCCAAAAGGGGGGAAAAAAAAGAGCATTAGGACAAAGCAGCCTTGGAGAAGTGGGACCAGCAGGAACTCTCAAAGTTGTAAATCAGAATGGAAGTTGTTGAGGTGCCGACTTGAAAACACACTCTGTTGAACATGCCAACAGAAGTTAAGCCCAGAAGATGTAAAGAGAACTTCCCACAAACGCCATTAAGAAAGCAAGGGAAAAGCAAGTGGAACAGCAATTCTAGACCCTTCTGGAATGGCCAAATATCATTGTTATTTGAAGTTCCAAAAGCAAAGATAAGTGCTATGGTAGGCAATCATTATCTGAGGATATAACATCCAAGAACTACCCCTACCTGAAGGCACATAAAAGTCCTCAGATTTAAGGAATGGCTTGAGAATTTACTAGAACAAAAATCAATAATGCACTGTAGGAAAACTGCAGAGCACCGGTGAAATCAGATACACCTGAGAGTTTTGAGAGGCCCTTCTCTTCTGGGAAGTTATTGTTAGGTCTCAAACTAGGAATGAATTTTTGGCTGAGATACTTAATTAACATATCAAAGTGGACCTGGGTGCCAGGTTCTCCCAGCATCCCTGTCCTTACCTGTTACAGGGTCCTCCTGGTTGACAAACCCTGCCTCTTCCCCTGAACTCTCCAGCCCAGGGGGCTGGGCTGCTCTTCCCTATATAACCCAGCCATTTTGGCTAGACCCTTTTCTTTTGGCCTCTTGGTCTCATGGTCTCCAGATTCCTATCTTTCTCCTTTCTTCTCCCCCCTCTCCTCACATGGCCTGGCTCAGGGTCATGGTCACTCTGGACTCTCCCAGATGTCTCTGAGTTTGGTTATGCTCTCTCTCATATCTACTATGGTCTCTCCTTTGTCTACAGTAAACTTTCTCCTCCACTGGCCTAAGAGCAGGCATGTCCTTTCCTTTTGATTCCTATTTTCATTCAGTTATTTACCAAGAGAAAAGCTGAAGGGACAGGAGCTCTCTCTGTTGCAGAAAATAAGCCCAGAGACTGTAAAGGGCCATAGGAAGTTCAAAGCTAGGACAGGGAAAAAGTATCAGCTTCAAGTTCTGCACTCAGCCAAATATTTTTCAAGTGTAGAAAACATTTAAAGAGGAAAAAAAAGAAAAAAGAAAAACACTTCTTGGGAGATGAAGGCTGGATGATCAGGAGTTCACAGCTAGCCTGGGGTACTTGAAAGGTGGAGAAGACAGAAGCTGAGGAGGAGAGAGGGGAGGAGAAAGAGAAAGAGGGGATAATTAAAGCTATTTTTATTTAAACAAAGGTTCAAAAATTACCAGCTAGAGATCCTCACTGAAAGAAGTGTTATAGAATTGCTCCAGCAAGAATAAAACCATGCTCAGAGGGAAAAGGTGTGTGAAAAAGATATTGATATGTTGGTTGACTTAATTAATTATTGACAATAAGGAATCATAATTAATTGTGTGTGCTTTATACAGTGAGCTCTACCTCAGAAAACAGTAACAAGGAAGACACGAGTGAGACAGAGTACTCTTTTATTTCATGGATAAAATTAGCCAGAGCCTCAGTTTTACACAGAAGGTAGACGTAGACACTGGCTATTTTATCATTTTACAGTGGTGCTGGGGATTGAACTCAATGCCTCTTGCTTACAAGGCATATTTTCACCCAGTGAGTTATATCTCTAACACAGTGTATTTGTTATTTTGAGATAGGGTCTCACTAATTTCTCTAGGCTGACTTTGAACTTATCACAGGGAAACCTGAAGTTGGGACACCTCTACTTCAGTAGCCTAGGCAGTTGTGTTTCCAGGCCCGTATCACCAGGCGTGGCCTCACGTTTATTACTTTGAAGCAAAAGTTAAATAGTTTCAGTTAGCCACCAGAATAAGGAATACAGTCTTATCTCCCAGATCGTCAGAAAAAAAAAAAAAAAGTATATTAGAAAAAATTGAATCCCTCAGCGAACATGGAAGAAAAACACACACAAAGATGCCTGTTGACAAATAGAGTATAGGAAGTTAGGTAGTCATTATTCTAAAGGTGCCCATTACTGGATGTGACAAAGAGAGATTAGAATCAGAAAATCTGGAGTATTTAAAAATCACATGCTTCTTGTAAGAAATAGACCCAAAACAGGGAGAGTCAAAAGCATCCTCAATGAAGACATGCAAACATATAACCCAACTCAAATAAAACACTCTACCATACAGGGAAAATAATAATAAAATAAAAAAGAGTTACCTTCCATTATAGTAAGAACAATACGGCAAGAAGATATTTGAATCATCTTAATTTGAAAAAAGAATGCGACACATTTTAAAAACTAAGAGAATCACCAAACAAACCACAGCTTAAGGAGAAAATCATGACATAATAATGGAAATATTAAACACTGTGAATGGGGCATTCATGAGTTTGCTTCATGCAAATATACAGGGTACATCTAGAGAAGCCTATGAAGCTAAATTTATAGGTGTAAATGATTATCAAAGAAAGATTAGAGTTTATACGGTAGCATCTTTCAAACCTTTAAAAAGAGCAAGTAATTCCCATTTACATGACAAAGACCTGAAAGCAGCTGAGGCACCAACCCAGTTTTGTCCTAGAAATAAAAAAAAAAAGTCTTGATTCAGAAAAACAGAGAAACCATGACTCACAGAAGCTAGCTCTTTACCAACCAAACAGCCAGCAGGGTCCCCAGTGAAGACAAGCAAGCAACAGGTCTTCACAGTTACAAGGGAGGTTAGTTCGGATTGTCATCACCGCGCTTGAAGGCTGGAGCTAAATCAAGACAAGGAAATAGAGTTTAAAATGAAAAGAGTCACCAAGTGCCAATGTTTCCAAGAAGTGCTGCTCAGACAGGGTGGTGCATGGAAAAAGTTCCCAGGGCTGTTGTTATGGGAACCACTGGTGATGTCATCACTGTACATCAAACAGAGCACTGTGAGCGCCATGCAAACCAGTATTGATCAGTGGATGTTCCAGTTGTCTCTTGGCAGGCACTGAATTTAACATGGCTTTTCTAGAAAGCAACTTATATGTTCCTGTTCATTCCCATGTCTGAGCTGCTGACAATGTGATATTTCCTGGATGAGGAGTATGATATATATGTTTGTTTGTGTATATGTGTGTCTACTGTGTCTATGTGTATGTGTGTGTCTCATTTTTATTATTTCTTTGAGAATTTCATACAATGTATCTTGATCATATTCACCCCGACTGTCAACTCCTCCTATATACACTCCAATTCTCTACCCACCGAACTTAGTGCCCTCTTCTGTGCTGCTGTTGCTGTTGTTTCTAACTTATTGAGTCTAGTTTGTGCTGCCCATACACTCTTGGATGTGTGGCCTTCACTGGAGAGTGATCATCCTACCAGGAGTCACACCCTTAAAGAAAACCAACTTTTACTCTCCCAGAAGCTATGAGATGCCAGTATTCGATCTCTCCTCTGCATGCTGGGATTTTGTCCAGCTTGAGCCTGCCCAGGGTCTGGCGTGTGCTTTCTTAAGTGCTGTAAGTTCAAATATTTAATTGCCCTGCCATGTCCAGAAAGCACTGTTTCTTGTAGTTATCTACCGAAAAGGGTTAAATATGGATGGGAGTGGGAGGGCAAGATAGGGGAACAGGTAGAGGAGATAAATAACACTCAAGACTTTTCAAAAGTGACATATAGAAGCCCAGTAGTGTAGAAGCAAGCAGTGTGATATTCACACCAAAAGGCTGGGCACCCCATCCTGGCCCTAAGAAAATGCTTGTTACGTGAGTGGAAGAAATAACACTCTGACTGTCCACAGGATTGCTCTGAATTTCCTATTTTTGTGGTAAGTATTTTCCACTGAGATTTTGGTCTTGGAAGACATGGTTGATGGGTGCTAACTCTGAGCCAGGCAGGAGGGCAGCTGAGGAGCAATGTATCTCCATCCTGAAGCTAACACTGTGGTCCAGGACACTGAATTAGTGATGGGGTTGTATAGACAAAAATCATCTGTAGCAGGAAGGTTTCCTGTGCCCTCAGCTAAAGACTTGGGCTTTATTGAGTAAGTCCTGCAGGTGAAGAGGGGTTCAGCAGATTAATAGGCTGGTGTGTAGCACAGGAGGCACTGGGGAGCTGTTTTAATTTAATAATTGTAAACGGGAATAGCATGATCCCTTCCCTATTTTTTGGAAGGAGGGAGGGATGAAGAGGTGAGTCACAGGGGATTTTGGGGGGCA